>UZAN01041136.1:43974-55104 GCA_900618425.1 Echinostoma caproni
TCATTTTAAATACCAGTTGGTGTATGGATGTAAAAGATGACACCAAAGCGGTGGTCGAGCGTTAAGGCTGTCTAAAAAACCACATAGGGCTCCTGCGTTAGTACTCCTTCATCGCTGCCCATCATCCCATTATATGTACTTTCCCAGGCAGTCTTTGTTTGACGGCGGCGACCTTCCTGAAAGTTAATTGTACATTTCAACGATCAATAAACAAAATAGGAAGTAAAAACATGCATTAGTATATTTATAATTTAGGTATAATAAATGTGGATTGATAAATAAAACAATAGTAATTTTTAACTGACTATGTTTAAATTGATGGTTATCAATCAACTTCCTGTTCAATAAGTAATCATTCACTTTTGATAGCAGGATATGTAACTCACGTTCAACCCCCACACCGATTATGTCGGAGAGATCTGAAACGGAATTTTATAAGACAGCAATTATGATAATGAACGCATCAGGTGCCTTCAATTCATTATCGCTTCCATAGTACTCGAATAATTAAGGTTAATTTATACACAATTTACTAATCACTCATCAACTTTAAGTGATCTATAACTTAATTACTCGGCATGTTTTTTTTTTTTTGTATCGGATCCGGATTTCCCTTCCCCCTCCCCGTTCCATTCCGCAAGCGATTTTACGACAGACAGTTCGTCGCAAACGTGAGACCAAAAGCGGGATTGAACCGCGGGCTATTTGATGAACAAAATTGAGTTCGACGGAACGTGAAAGCAAACAAACGTGTGTTTTTTAAGCTGTCTGATGCCTCCAAAATTTACGTGACTCCCATAAAAGTCCCCGACACAAACAGAGTAACGTAAACTCGGTGTCGTTAATTTTTATTACGGATACACTCATTCTGTGAACACCATAAACATATTGAGTTAGAAATATCTGTTCTACTCATCTGGAAGTTATTTCACCTCGTGGAATATGTGCATGTCAGATGAGCTTCATTCTCCAAGAAACCGGTAAAATGCTTATGAATATATATATATATATATATCACTTTGTGCCATGGTACAATCATCTTTATAAAAAAAGTTCATGATTTGCATGTGGACTGAACACTGCCACGTTGTTCAGGCCAAGGTAGGCTAATTTTCCTGAGGAATCCATAACCGGAGCCTTCGGCTAGCCAAAGCCTGACCTGGAAGGCAGCGAAACGGTGTGTGAAAACCGCAGTCCATTGAGAACCGGTGTCCAGTGGATCGGATCATACACCCTTTGGTAGGGGGGGGGTCAAACGTCCAAGGTGCTCAACGCACCTCTGCGCCCAATCGAGCCGGTGGCCACTGCCACAACCGACAAGGTGTGGGTGAGGTTCATACGCCTGCTTGGTTGGTTTGGAATCAGGGTTTTGGGTCAACCCCCCTAGGTGAACTACCAGTGGTCCACCAACCCGGTTATAGCCCCGGATGTTGGTTTTTCCTCCCCTCACATTGGTGGGAAAACACCTCCACCGCGGGAAGGCAGGGAGTAGGGCTTCCTCAACAGAGGCTAATTGAGGCGCTTGGTTGTATAGAAGCATTTCGCGAGTTGCAAGGGAAGGGTGACCAGCCTTAACCCTAGACACCCACCCCCGATCATATTGAGGCTTTTGGGGATGGTAAAATGCTTCGCGGAGTATAGTTATTTTTCAGTAGTTCATTCAATTCCATCCCAGTTTTATTTTAAACAATATCAATGGTCTTGCGGCGTATTGCTTACCTATGCAAACTCGAATTCATACCGACGATATGTACTATATCTACATACATTTATTACAGGCACATCAGTGACTGGATAAAGTTTCACGGAAGCTCATGACTGGTTTCACGAAAATAGGTAAACTGTTGATGTCTCCCAAAATTCCCTCACAACCTATGGTTCTGGTTCAACGAGGCCGCAATAAGTAGCCTGTAGATTACTTCATGAATGATTGGTGGCCCATATTCTCAGATCCTGTAGTCGCACCTGAGCGGGCTACCGATCAGATACGGAACTTCTTCAGTCCAAAATCGTTCTACAAGTCACTCAGATACCCTTCCACAGACCTGAAACGACTTTACCCGTACGTTTCACAGTCAGTGAAATGCATTGAATAGAGTGTACACCGAAAAGTTTGCGACGGGATCACGTCTATGTCGCAATTTGTGCAGGCGGGCATTGTTCTGGTTCTGGTGTCACTCTGACATCACACATCACAAACAGCGCACATTGAATCTCTAGCTCTACATCCCTCACACACACACACACACACACACACAAAACGCACGGTCATCGGCAGCCTCGGTACCAAAGTTTTGATCCAGTGCCGGGAATCTAAAATAATGCGATTCAGAATAAAGGTATCTCAAACCGAAACATTGAACTGCACTGTTGGTTAGAATTATATAAAAATCCTCAATGCATGTTCATTACTTCCCCGACGAGATGCCAACAACCAGAGTGAGAATGTGGTGGTTATTTTTGAATCGAGTGCCCCTACGGTATGTTCGGACCAAGAGTTGTAATTGTGTATTACAGAACAGTCCGTTTGATCGCTTAAACAGATACGCATATTTTGTATACACACAATTCGATCACGTTCGGTTTCTAACAGTCTGATAGCGATCCTTCAAGAAATTTGATGAGCAGACAGGCCATGTAACGGGTAATACGAATGAGGAATATTCTATATTTTAGCTTTAAATTTTCTGACCCTGTTCATTCTCTGTTTACTCGAAGGTTGTGGTTGGGTGAGTAATTTTAAGCATCTGTGCTGATATATATGAACATGATAGCTAAATACTCTTCCAAAGGAAACCCTATCTCAACGACGTTGAATAAACCAACCAAATCCTTGAACCAACTGTGAATGGGATAAAGTAGAACCGAAAAACACGTTAGCACACACGCACTCAGTCACCAAAGCATAACGATTACATGCGATCGGTCAACTTGTCCAGATAGAAACAAGGTATCAATCAGGCAGACAGACAGAGAGAGAGAGAGAGAGACTAACCGGCAAATGCTCCAAGGCATAATGCCAGAATCCCCAGGATCCGTATATGAAGTATCATTGAGAAATGCCTCGAACCAATGCTCCCACAGGTATAACGCAATGGAAGCAGTCGCAAACACTGTGCAGTTACACTTTAGCTTATATATTATACACACCCAAGTGTGTTCGCGCACACGCGTGCGTATGTGCGTGTGTAACTGTGTCATGCTCATTCACTCAATCTGTGTTTGCGCTGGGATCTGGCAGCAACGGATAAACACCTGACTTAGTGCTCATCCAGTGATTAGCACAATCAGTTGCATAAGTGTTAAGGATTAAAAGCCAACACTAGCGCCTATGACGAATAACTTGCCCTATCCCACAAGTACTCAATTAATTACGCTACATATATTGAAAAACATAAAACGCACGCCGACGCCATTTGTTTTTGTACACAGTTGCGTCATCATCATCTCTCTGCTTGTCCGAATGTCTTCAATAGTGAAACCCGTTTCACACCCGATTAGCAAACATTGCACCAGATTTGACACCTAAAAAGGGACGAACATCAAAGTCATTCATTCTCCGATCATGTCACATGTTTCTGCCACTGTTGTTGTTGTTGCTGCTGCTGCTGCTGTTGCTGTTGAAGTGATCTAATTCTAATTTACTATTAATTGCGAATAGCGTTGGAAAACTATAATGGGATTGTGTGGGCATTGATGAGCGTTTGAGGTGGGAACAGCCACCCACCACTTATGTCACAATTGGCATAAATTTCCTTTGATGTTCGTGAGAATGATTAATAGAATTTTCCAAAGTTAATTTGAACATGTGATTATTGTTAAACGCATTAGGCATTAACGATAATTAGGTTGAATAAATCGACCTAATACGCGTGAAGAACTGAGTGGACTTCGCCTGTGCAATGCTAATCTCTGGTGTGAAGGAACACGACTGAATTATTATCTCTCTCGTGCGCGTTCACTAGTTCTGTATAGCATTTCAACTTTCCTGATGCAGCAGCACAACAGATGAGACCTATTTTGAACAGACCCGATTTCACCGTGATATCAAGTGGTGCACAACAAAACAATTGCCTACACATATTCCAGAGCTCGTCTTCTCCCAGAACAACTATTTCGGAAAAATGGTCGAGTGAATCAAAAGTCAGGTACCGCGAAAAAGGTGTGTGTGTGTGTGTGTGTTGAAGAGCCGATTTCCCAATGCGCTGCAGAAGAAGGTAATTTTGAGAGAAGAATGAGTGACTGCATATGGGCTGGGGTAGGATTCGTTCGGAAAGGTTTAACTGATACGGAATGAGGCTTTTCAATCTGGCAATAGTGTTTTATTTTGTTTCCATTTTTCCATTATTTATCATTCGTGGACTTGCTTCTGGCATCGGTTACTGTGTCCCCAATGCTTACTTAAAGTGCGGCCAGTTTAATCTTCATTTTCTTTTTACAAGAAAGAAGAAGAAGAGTCCCGAGAAATGCAATCAATTAATGGGGAAATCTTTCGTTCACAAACTCTCCTTTTTAGCGCCTCCAAACGTGTACTGATTGGAAATGTTATTCACTATGTTCTTAAACTTACGATCACGGCAAATTCCAATACCAAATCCATACTAAGAACAATGCAAGTAAAATACGTATACCGTGACAGCATCAGCCTGTGATGAAATTAGAGACTATGGTTGCCTGTTCTAACCTACAATTACTTTTAGATTCAAGTATTTCCGTCTTCTGAGAAAATCTCACAAATTACCTCAATGTTTGTTGTGATATGCGCTGTTCTCAAGTTAGGTTTAATCTAGAGTCAAACCGCTTTGTCTCTGACAGACTGAAATGACTTCGTGGACTGAAATCGAAGGCTGGGCACTCAAGCTGATTGTTCAATCTGTCAATTTTCATATCAGAGGAGAAATAGCTCTTCTAAATCAATAGTATGTTGACACCGTGCTAGGGGTATCAAGTCCTGCCGTCAAATAATGCGCGAGCTGAATTTGCTCTACGGTCGCTCAACTCGCCCTACTATAGTCTCCGGTAACATCAGTGGTGTAGATAGATCTCTTGCTGTAGTGAACAATATTCTGCAAATATTACCGGGACCAACTACCTCGACAGCTAATACCCATTCTCGGTAACTGTCACAACAGAGAAAGTTTCAATGTATCTAAATGCTATCAACATTAATAAACCTCCGGTCCAGAGGGATAGTCTCATAAGGCCTTAAAAACCTGATGTTCACATTCCTCCAGTACCAATGACAAAGTAGGGGAAGTGTGGGTCAATTTCTGTATCGTTGGTACTATTCAAGAATTTTGAGCGAATTATCATTAAGGTTCTGCCCCCTTTTGTTTATCTTGGTGATTTTACCCAGTTTTATCTGATTGTAAGCGGCTTTCAACTCTAGATGCGCGGTTTTTGGCCCTGCACATACGATTTTATTTCATTTCATTCCTTTTATTGAACAATTCATGTAACGATTTTCAGGAAGGAGGAAGCGGCCAATCCAAGGGCTGCTATGATCGATCAAAAATACAAGACTGTTCAAATTTGCTTGCTGAACTATACACAACCACTTTCAACTCAGTGGATAGAACTACTCCTTGCTGAAATTATAACAGCTTCACGATCTCCCGCCACATCTATTTAATTGGATTCAGGACCATTTTACTGATCGACTCTATTTCAAGTTTCACTGGCATCATTTTTTTCACTGTGTACGTAAACCAAGGTATACCGCATTGTGTAGTTTTATCCCTTTTTTCTAATCTCTCTCTTTATCACCCATGCCAAAGAGGATAGAATCAAAGCCGCCCCAAAATTTAGGTAATCACTATTCAAAGCAATCCACAAGGGAAATTGATCGATTCTAGCACGTGCCAGATAACAATCAAGAGACTGGTGAGAGACAGCGAACGAAAGAGAGACGCCTTAGAATTCATCATCCAATTAATCACTGTTGAGCTAAGTGGTTACGCCTTTGACGGAAGCTTTGAACAGAGAGATAAACTAATTTGATGAATACAAATATAAACTTCATTTTTTGGAATCTGGAATTATAAAACTAGTGATATTTTTGTGGTCTATCAGGCTAGTATCTGCGCGCATTTGGGGCGTAGGTGTTGTATATTTTCCAACAATAAAATTTAATCTCTCTCACTCTAAGGACTTGCAGTTTATCGTGAAGTTCAAAGAAGAATTCCAACCAAAAAGGGTGTTGCGTAATCGTAAACTGGAGAAGCAAATAATCCTCCCAGGTTTTTTCTCAGCGAAAATAAATTGTTTTTAGACTTATTCTTGGATTGGGCTCCAATGCATGTAACTGGTATGCGTATATTTTGAAATATGTGTACGTGGGTGGACGTGTGCACAGGTTAAACACAAAAAGACAGAATGAAGTTTTCAATATCCGTGAAGGAAAGATGAGAACTGCTGATTTGAGGATTTCGGTATCCTACTGGAAGAGTCGATATCAGATAGCCGCAGTATGGATCAGAAAGGCCTACTGCTGACAACTTTTAATATGGAAGCAATAACCGTTAACCTTTATCTCCAACCGGTAGAACCTACTCTGATAGCTTGGGGGATAGCATTTGTGTGTGTGTGTTGCCCATAACCCCGTATGGTAAAATATATACAACCGATAATTTCCAAATGTTTGACAAACGTTTCAAATGCAGAAATTCTAGTCCCAGATAAGTAGTATCTTTGACTCCTCCCCCCGGGTGGGTGGGGGTTCAGCTTTGAACACCTTTCGTTTGGATATAAATCTACATAATTAAGATAAAATTTATTTAAATTGGACAATATAAATAATCCCAGGAAAGTGATAAAATTATCGGTAATAAGTTCATAACCGTCCTACATTTAAAAATAAAATGCTAAGGTTACGAATAATTGTTTTTGTTTACACAAACTACATTTCCATGTTTGAATCGCACACTTCAGTAAACGCGAATCGGGTTTCAATAGGATCACCGAGAACGTGGTAAATCGGTCGAACTGATGCTTTTCCTCAAGTAAATAACTTGCGATGGAAGAGGCTGGTGGTTGTCTGGTCGGTGAACTTTGACCTGTTTCTCGTTGGTCTATAAAAGGCCCACCCACTGTGGGACATGACCAGTCACTCTCTGTCGAAGTTGCCGTTCAGGTGGCCGAGCATCCACACGCGAACGTGTATAGGATGTGATCCGGTATGAACTGGTAATTGCCAATTCACTTGAGGGCGGGGTATATGTCCGCAGTTGTGAACCTAACAGCGGTAATTTTATCAGTTTGTTGTTATTTTATATTTTATTACGTAATCCTCGAGCTTGACTGCGGTACACCGGATTTCTCTCGCTTGAGTATTCGGATTATTTCATTGTGGTATTTGTACGTCCTTACGGGATCTATTTCATTCGTAATGTCTCAGAAATGCGAAGCAGCAGTAACGTAGCTTGCTCTGGGATTGTGGGCCCTAGGGTCAGAGCGCTACGCTTTGATGGATGTGATGGGTGGTTTAACTTGGAATGCTTCCAGATGGACTTGCGAACTTTCTTTCTCTACTTCTAAAGAATGTGTGCTATAAGTAATCGATCTCCCCACCGAATGCTAGCTCTGCTCCGACAGTGTTTAATCTATACTTTTTTCAGTTTAAGATATCCAAATTTCAATTTAAGATGCCATGCTGCTATGTGGATAATACCTTGCACAATACGGAGTGAAAACATTCGATGCTACCCTTGTTTACCCAGATCCATGTGCGTCCTACTGCATACTAATCTATGGCCCCCGGAAATACCGTGCCACGCTCAACAAAAATATGTACCGACGATGATCTTTTCTGCTTGTTTGCAAACAGACTGGACAATGCAACCCACAATTCAGTCAGAGCTATGCCACCATATGCAAACCGATGAGGCTTGGTTGAATACGAAACAAAAAGGAGCGCTTTAGGGTTTGGTGGGGTCTCTCACACGATGAGCACATTTCTCATCTGACCAAACAAACGACCGATTTTCGGGGGCCATAGATCAGTATGCAGGTAGGACGCACATGGATCTGGGTAAACAGGGGTAGCATCGAATGTTTTCACTCTACACCGTGCAAAGTACTATCCGCATAGCAACATGACATCTTAAATTAATATTCCGACATCTTAAACTGAAAAAGGTATAGTCCCCGCTAAACCCCGTTCCAGCAGCTACAGAGGCCCCTTCATATTGCTGACATTACCATCACAACTCCATCGATGGAAGCATCTGCTGAAACCGATCCATAGTGGAAACAGCCGAAGTAAAGGTCCATGCCATCAACTTTTAAATTGATCTCAAAAAGTAGTCCGCTCCCTTGACGTCCATGAAATTCAAGCTGTATGTATATCACCTGCCTGGTCAACTGAGGAATGCCCCCGCTCGTTTCGCAGAAACCTGTGTAGCGGAGGAGGGTTCCATCACGATAACAATGTGCTATCGTTATCAATTTTTCTGAGGTTAATACCACTACTACAGAATCCCCATTGGATCATGACCTGCAGTCGCTGTGGTCGCTGTTTGCAGGTGACCAGGTGGAAAGAGTGGCTTTTAGAATGGCGAAAATTCGTCAGTTTAATTATCCACAACCATTGAAAGTGGTTCTTCAAACGGAAGATGAAGCCCGGACGATACTGCAGAGAACTCACTAGCTAAAGAGGACTCCCGTATGGTTCCTTCGAGATTTCAATCCGGATCAGTGGAGTGAACTCAAAACTGCGCTTAGATGAACTCTAAGAGCACCGACAGCAAGGTGAAATCGACTTATACATCCGGGATGTTCGGGTACAAGGGAAACTCCCTCAGATACGTTGAGATTCCCCTGAGGGTGGTGAAGGTTGACTCAGGGGACCGTATAACCGGTGACGAAGAAATCTGGTCGATGCATGAACGGTCGGATGATGACGCTGGGCTAGCCTTGACCAACATTCAAGGACCACTCGGCAGGCGGGATGAACAGGTAGATTGAGCTATACCCAGCAAACCCAATCTCTACCACTACTGAAACCTGGCTGACACCAGACGTCAGGGATTCCGAGATGGAACTGACGGTTAGACCATGTATCGAATGGATCTATCATTTCATGTGGGTAATGGAGGATTTGGTTAAATTTCAAATGATAATTCGTCATGTATATAGCAAATGAAGCGTGAACTGAAAAGCTCGAAAGCACAGGACAGCTGTTTCGACCTGGCGGGGNATGGATTCACACTGATGATGAGACCCCGCCAGGTCGAAACAGCTGTCCTGTGCTTCCGAGCTTTTCGGATCTATCATTGTCACGTCGCAGCGCAGAGTTCTGCTCTTCATCCGTCTGGGAGTCGCTATCCGATTATTGGTAACCTACGCCATCCAGAATGTTTTGGAGAAGCACCGTGGTGTAGAACCATCCTTTGTGCTGGAGGATGAAGTACTGCAGGGGTGATCGACGGATACCGGTATCATACGTCCCTTAGCTGCATGCCACTATGCAGAGGTGCATGTGTGACGAACATAGGAGGATTTCAACGCTCCACATGTAGACTGGGCAACTGATATCTACCTTTAGTATGCGGATGCGTTTTCCGTAGAGCTTCAGTCCATCGTTCATGCTCTCTCGCTAATTCAGCTTATTCTTGAACCCATCCGGGTGTTTGCATAGGAGAGATACATCGTCGATCTGGTGATCTCTCTGAGACAATGAGATGTGACTAGGATTGATTTCCTCCCACCGATTTCATCCATCGATCACTCTGCGCTGCAAGTACAGTGGAGGCGGGGTGTACCGCACACGGAAAGAATACCAGACAAACGAAATATATGGCGTTCATCCTTTCCGGAAACGCGTCAAGCCGCTGTGCTCATGTCATGGGAACCTCAGAAACTTGGGGATTTGGATGAACCTGGGGAGTTGTTTCGTGACGAGGTNNNCCTCATGAGGATATTCTCATTAATCCCTCGCCAAAGAACACATGCCATAGGCCTGCCCTGGTTTGATCGAGAATTGGGGAGGTGCCTGCGGTAGCAAAATAAAGCGTGGTTCAGGCCTCGTGGAGAAGGTTCGGGATCTGAGGAATATCAACTCTTTCGAAACCGGTGTACTGCACTGAACAACAACAAGATGACTCTATTCGAGAAATAACTTGCAGCGGACTCGGTGCATGCCTACCAATCGGCTGTACGTCTATTTCAGGCGTCAATTCAGAATAACTCCGGGTCTTCCAACTATCTTCAAAGACGAGGTGGTTGCTGGGATCGATGCGGATCAAGTCGCCATGCTGGCATCGCGTTTTCCTTTAGTATTGTCTTCAGACCCAGGCCCGTCGCCATGTCTAATGGGCACTGATACCGCCCCTAACTGGGCTCCCTTTACTATCGTCGGCTGTGGGTTCACCACTAACCTGGACCTGGTGATGTCCATCCGCTCATCCTGATGAAGTTAGCAGACGAACTTACAGTGCTGTAATGCAATCTGCTTAATGTGTCTTTCGCACAAGGGCGTTTACCACGGCCATGAAATGATGTTATCATTGTGCCACTACCCAGAAGTAGAGACAAGAGTGATACTGACAATTACAGACTAGTCGGCCTAAGTAGCGTGGTGCGTAAAGTAATAGAATGACTGCTGGTTGCACGGCTTCGTCAGCATTTGGTTTACCACGGTCACTTGTGCTCCCCACCAAAACAGCCTTCCTCCGAGTAGCTCATGCTTATCTAACCTGCTGCTTGTTCGTTAACACTGGACTGTGGGCATCATCCTCGTGGACTTTAACAAGGCCTTCGATAAAGCTCCACATTATGGTCTCCAGCAAACGTTGATCAACCTCAGGCCACACTGAAACATCTGCTAGACTTCCTTACTGCTAGGAAATTCTGCGACCGCGTTGCCAGGTCGTTATCCGCGTGGTATCCTGCCTCCAGTAGGGTCTCCCAAGGCTCTGTTTGTGGTTCGCTTTTCTTCTTAGTCAAGTCAATGACTTTCCAGGTCAAATGTGCAGCTCATTACTGATGATATCAAAATCCGGCGTACAATCGAGGGTCGGGAGAATCGGAGAACTATGAAACAGGACATGAACACCCTAGCTCTTTGGGCGTACTCCTGGGTCCTTCCGGGCAATACCGCTAAATGTGCTTACTTGCACCTGGGGCGAGCTG
>UZAN01041137.1:0-13147 GCA_900618425.1 Echinostoma caproni
TTCTCAAATCGCATGTTTCATAATAACGACTATGTTGGATTTTTCCATCTTTTCATTTATTTAAAAACAGCAATGTACAACCACTTATTCTTGGTGAGGACTACTGTCAGACAAACCTTTCGTGGGAGTGTACACTAATAATATGTCGGGTACTGGTGGTGGCGGGGTTCAAACTTAAGACTATCTAATCGATGTGTTCTTCACAATAAGGTCATCACTGTTGCATTATATCCAACGTGTGAATGTTATATTTAACATCAAATGGGTTGGCTTATACAATGTGGCTGTAACGGGTACCTGTAAAAACATGAGTGAGTCGATTTCAAAGAAGTGCAACTTGTATATTTTGATATCATTTATTAATAGTATGTATTTCAAAAGTTTGAATACATGAGTAACAGAACCGGATGAGCTAATTTTGTTGAAAAGGTTTCGCGTTACTGAGAATTATACCAATTTATAGGGACTTGAGTTTATAATTTTAGATAGGATAGACAAAGACGCATCTCTACGGAATGTGTTCATAAGTTTGAGAGTTGCACCTCAAAGGTCTCACGAGTTGGTTTTTCTTGTCCCTACCTTAAAGATAGAGGTTTCAGTTCCAGCTATTGTTTAACAAATTATTGATCAAACGATTGGTTGTCAAAGATAATGAAGAGGTCTACGGCTGCTCTTCATTTACAAGCATGCAATAATACTCATAAGGTTCTACTTGTCTGATGGACAAGATGAGCGTTACCAGCCTGTTCGCCTTATATTTGGAAACGGTCCACCACTAGATGAGGGAGCATGCGTAGTATGTTTGTGGTACGAGAAAAATGTATTCAGCCAAGCCAATTTTTGGAAGCCACTTCAATGCTTTCCAGGAAAAATCCAATGCTGGACCCACACAAAGCTAGCCGAGGACAGTCTCCTCAAAACACCCTTAGCACAACAACGCACCGAACTGATAAACTGTCCAAATCAAAAATCGAAAGAATTTTAATTAGCATGAGAGCAGTTGAGGATTTGGTTCAACGTTACAGGAGGAATTATTTGTGTATAGTGCAAATGAAGCGTAAATAGAAAAGCTAGGAAGCATTCAACATCTGTTTCTACCTGGTTGGGTCTAATCAGAAGTAGGAAGCCATTGACACAACCGGGGATTAAAACCTGGAAATTACAAGCAGAATGCATGAATGCTGACCATTCGGCCACCCCGGGCAGCTGATCAGATCGTTTTACCTTTTCCATTCCCAGGATAAACCTTAACCCCTTGTTTGCGAGATTTTTGAAACAATGTGCCTCATCCCTCTCAGCACTGGCCTCCGTGGTTATGACTATGCTGAAAACTTTCACAACCCCAGTAGGTTGAAACAGCTGTGCAGTACTTACTACCTCTCAGTTTACGTTTAGTTTTCTCTATACATGACAAATTCTCGCCAGTGAGAATTCGAATTATCAAAATGAGGTAGGACGCTGCAAAACTAGATCGTAAAATCATCCAAAATTGTCCCAAATTCGTGGAGTGCATCAATGAACTGTTCAATATTATTCTCCCGGTCAACTAATGCTGGCCGTACAATCAATAATTCCGTGTTGTTTGAAATACTGTTAGAAAAACTGCACATTAAAAGTGTTCGCCGGGGGAAGGCGGTGGGAATGCCATTGTGTGTGCCCGTTTCAGGTCAGTTTTGTAAAATCGTCTGCTTAACACACACGTGGTTGAGAGGGGGAGCGGGTGAACACAATTTGTTTGTTGCAACAAAGTCTGTTTATTTGTTACCATTCGATGGGCTTCCGAAATATCTGGTACAGATAGGCGCCTCTTTAAATCCAGCCCAAACGAGAAAAATAAAGTGGAATGGATACGCATATGGTCTTTTTACTACCAGTTCAATTTAAGATGAATTAAATGTAATCATAACCGTGCTCCAACAGTGCAATCACGAATACTAATGTGTCTTATGTGTAGGCAACCGGATACTCAGTCGGGATAGACAATACAAGCGTTGTCCGCATGGACACGAATCGTTCACGTCACAATGGGTTAAAAGAAGCAAGTGAATTTTAATCGGGTGCCTATCTAAGCGTAGTGTGGATCGGCCAAAAGATAACAATCAACATTGGACCATTAGAATTAATCGAACTAGGACACTACAACTGCAAGAGCACGCAATGCCATTGTGGATGCGGAGTAGAGTAAGGAGTGGTCAGTAGTCAATGGGTCAACTTCTACACGCGACTGAGGTGGGTCACGAATGAACTGAAACAGAGAGCGAAGAGCGCTTTGGATCACGTGATTGTTAGGTAAACCAGGTGCAGGATTGAGCGAGCAGAATGAAATGAATGGGGTCAAACTTTAGGTGGAATGGAACATTCGAAGGATGTAACATTTGTGATAGCGTTCCTCAGGTGTTGAGAAAGGTTTCTGTATGATTGCTCCGAGTGGACTGCATTTCTCATTTATCAACTAATAGTTCCATGTAATTTTTGTTTTGTAATGGCAAATATGATAAATTGAATTTTTATGGTGAGGGTAGGCAAAACTTAGCAACTTGCTCCTTGGCATAGAACGCCATTAGGTCGACCCGGTAGTACACGGCTTGTCGATAACATTTAGAATTTCGTACATGTGTACCTAAGCTTTTGATTAGCCGCGCCCAATATTCTAAAAACTGATATCTTAATCTTCAGACTCAGTAGTGTAGAATAAATTGTTTGGTTTCATTTTCTGTATTATTTGAAAACCAAAAAACCATGTCGGCCAATAAATCACACGTTTTCAAGGTAACAACAAAATGTTACTTATGATATTCATTGAGGACGTATGTACGTTTAAAGCTTGACGCCGGTGTCGGAACATTTGGAAAAAATATTGTTACTCAGGGAAACTGGATAAACAGCATTTCTCTCATTCAGATTACTTCAGTTTGCACAGGACGAATGTGGTTCTTACCAATCCACCGTCCATTTCGTTCTGTTGTCGGCGAATGGGAGTACCTTCCAACGCCACGTACAAATGCTTTGGTACTTGTGATCCTGTCAATTTAGCCCCATTTCCAGAACAGTGTCTCCTTGGGGGTATCCTAAAAGGGAGGAAAACAAGCAAAGATATCTCTGCCTCATAGATTAGGGACTTCAAAGTTCACAGGCGTTGCTTTAAACAGAGCACATGTGATAGGATAAACAGTTTGAGAATAAATCCAACAATTCATAGGACCACTGTACTGATTCCATAGAATTCGTTTTATGATCAACGCTTTTCCTCGTGTTTTCTTCTTGGTGGTTGCTCAATGACATATTTTTCATTTATTTATCTGGGGTTTCCCTCAACTCAGAATTGCTTGAATATTGCCAACTCGGCTCATAGTGAAACGTTCACATGGTAAATGTCAAATTTACAACTGAAGTTGTCCGTCTCCGGCTAACAAGAAAAACCCGTTTTCTCTTTGATGCAACGAAAATGAACTCAAAATGAAAAAGGTTAAGATAACGTCACATCGCATAAGAACTAAAAAGCAAATCTTCAGTAAGATTTGTGTGTTTGTCTCGGTCTGGAAAACCTTGATATCAATGTGGCTACTGCTCCCACTATGTGACTTTATGGCCTCATCAATCATCTCCAAGAGATCTTGTCACAGAATCTGAACCCCTTGCTGTTGCTGTCTGCCAACTGTCAGACGTTTGGTCGAGTAGTAAGTCCGAATGTAACTCATTTCAGCATCACAACGGTCGTTTTCTCTACACTCTCGGACACGAAACTCTACCTCATGCTCCGTCCGAGAAAGATCTAGGAGTAGTCATCGACACAGACTTGAGCTGATCCACAAACTGTTCCCGGGCATCATCCATTGCGGTAAAGCAGGTTGGACTGCTCAAACGTGTTTTTGTATCGTTTGAGCCGGCTTTGTTTCCACGTCTGCTAGCCACGTTTATTCGTCCATATACGGAGTACTCAATTCAAGCCTGGAACCCATGGTTGCAGCGAGATCTGAAGACACTCGAACATCCACTAAGAATAGCCACCAAAATGGACAAAGATTTGCATTCCAAGATCCTGAGGCTATACTCATCCTAATATCGTCGAATCAGAGGCGATATGATTTTACTCTATCGGATTTTCCAACAACCCAACCACCCCTGTAGATCTCTGTTGGTTTTATCTCACAACGTTCATCTCAGAGGGCATCCGCTGAAGTTGGCACACCAAAAGAGCCCTCTTGACTGCAGACTTCACTCGTTTGCAGTCAGAGTGTGCAGCACATGGAACTCTCTACCAGCTCACGTTGTCTGTGCCCCAACATTAGGATCATTCAAGCGTCAGCTTGATGATGCACTGGCAAACGTTACATTTCAACACCCAACCACATAACATATTCTCCTGTGCTCGTCAAAACATTACTTTACTTCTTTACTTTCATGGACTAACTGTGATATTGTGATTCTTCATCCGAACCAATGTGTAAACACCCTATGGGATTTGTATAAGCGAAGTCTTTGTAAGTTATATCCCATACTAAAAATTTGAATTTGAATTTGAACTCCGTACGGTATTTCAACTGAATTTTTCAAGCTGTGGGCAACGAGCAATAGGCCATGTTTAACCTTTGGTATGCTTTTACTACGAGATTTGAACATATGAACAGTAAAAGAATCCTAAATAACCTGGTGAAGGTCTGTGGTGGTCTCGGTGCAGTTTGAAACAAACTTCCTGAGGTATATTTTTCAGTCTCCGATCTCGTGATTATTTCCAAAAAAACGTTACGTTCTGCTTAAACGTACCGTTTCTATGCGGTAGAAGTTACTCAATAGAAAAGAGAACAATCGACCACAAATGCAATTGTACTCCACGAGTACATTGCTAGTGAATCATGTTCATAATTTATATATATATATATTGTGTGTGTGATTGGTGAACCAGGAAATCGAGACCCTTTAGAAATGAAACCGGACTCATTGTGACACTCATCCACAGCAAACGTGCAATTTGTTGATTAGATGAATAACAAAATAAATTAGTTCTTTTATTTCATTCATCAGGAGAATGTTTTTTCAAGTTCATTGAAAAGAACAAAAGGGTGGCATACATAAGCGGGATCAATTAAAAAACGAGAAGGCACATTCCAAATGAGTAACGAAGTATATAAATCGATCACAAAATGAGTTCTATCGTACACAAATCAAACAAAGCGTAAACAAACGTCCACAGGTTGTGTCAACGAGTTACCAGAGGACCATACACCTGCGGGTCCTTTTATTTCTGTCTGATGAACATGGTCCAAATGAGTATTGGTGCGAATGAAACCTAATGTATTAGATTAGCATTTGCTGTGAAGCATTCTACTATACATGCGATTAGAGAAAATGAATTTACAGCAGTCAGCGATTTCCCCATCTACATTTGCCTTAAGGCCTTATATGATTTCCAGGGATAAATATCGTGATTTCACATTATTGAATTTTCTGGTAAAGTTATACATGATAAATGATCTTTTGGCGGACTAAATTATTCTGGGGCTCGATTTTTGGACTAACGACTATATAGATTACATAAACTACATAATATATATGTATATCACAGAAAGAATACACTATTTTTATGTGCAAATATCAAATAACATACCGCTTTTAAATCATCTTTAAACAATGGAATTTCAACCTTATTCAGGGAAAATTAATTTAGGGAATTAATTCGCCATCTGAACTCTTTAAATACACAGGAGGAAATGGTTATATTTTCTCTGCCGATATACCTACTTTCCAAGAAGGTTCTCTACTATATATTATTTCACAGATCCCGAAACCTACGTGTACGATACTTCTGTCAGTGGATTACAATTCTGTAAACATATTTTACCCTTGAGATTTTCCAAATGTTTGTGAATAAGTTGTACGTTAAACATATATATATATATTCTAAACCGGTTAACAAACATTTATATCAGCTACCTTCCCTTAGAAGTTCATTCGGTTCATTGGGAAACGAATAAATCGATGAGCATAAAGAATCCATTTCCGGTATTCCGAAATCCGTTCCCGGATGTCTCGTCCCGTGAATGGTGAGAGTCTTTAATTTTTATCCATTTACTGATCACCCTCTGTTTCTTTTCATCTGCCGAATGGACGAATTGAATATACTCTTTGCTCAAGCAGGAACCATCACATGAGTGTTATCAACAGCCCGAAACATACTACGGATGGGAGCTAGAACACTAAGTAGATTATATTCCAGCAGTGACTAAGCAATACTTTTTCATGGGTCCAATTCGTCTCATCAAACAGAGTAACTTGATTAAACGTGTCGCAAATAATGCGCGGATAACTCAGTCTATACGAAGTAAGCGAATTTTTAACAACAGACTTCTTTGGTAATAACGGATATTTATATATCAAAGAAAGGAACTATTAGCAAGACTTCCTTAGAACGAGACTGCGCAGGCGATGACGGTTAGAAAAAACATCGCTGGTGTTTAAATATAACCAGTGGCTGGAGCAGCGTGTATTGACCAAATCACGCAAAAGCTTGATTATATTGAGCTTAAACCCAAACTCGCAATAATGCGATAAACCTTCCTCGCATTATCTCCATGAGTTTCAATCAGAATGCTGAGCGGCACACCACATGTTCTGTTTTTTCTCTTCCAAATTAGCAGGACCTTTGAGAAAAGGTATATCAATCGATATATCTAAGGTTGGGTAATTTCGGGATCGTTCTTTCAGTCAACTACCGCCTGTTGGTAGGTTCGCGGTGTCTTTGAATATGTTTTGAATATTGTCATTGGTGGTATTTCGGACCATCAATACGATTCGATTTTTTTCAGGGCGCTCCGTATTCATTTCAGTAAATTACATTCTCCATTGGAGCATGAACTTATACTGTGGTGCAATTCGTCATGCACCAAGTGATCATCAGCTTGGGTTGCCAAACTGGTCACTTTTGTAGAGTTGCCCGAAAGTTGTGATACAACAAATGCTTTGACAAATTGAAACACTGTCAGCACCTTTGATTGCCGCACACACTAAGATACTTCCATTTGAGTATAAAAGTGGACAACGTAGAATCCTGAAGCAATCGAGTTTGGTTCATAAGAGGTTGCGAGAATTTCTCATTTTTGAATTCAGGTATACTACTGCAGGAAGAATTAGACATTCACTTCAGATGTTATGGGTGGTTGCGAAACGTCACAGTTTCGAAAAAGAATATGAAGTAAATCTCAAAAGCCTATGTATTATCGAGGAAACAGCACGAAAACCACATACATTCATTCCTCCACTGATGTGCTTTTAAAATAAGGTTTTCACGATAGGGCATCAACGGTAAATGCGCTGGGTTCGTATTCGAACTTAAAAATAGTCGTGTAGTGCTTTTTGGGGCATATGAAAGGAACAAAAACATGTCCGTCCCTGATCTTCAATGCAATAGGCTCTATGTTAAACGGACGGAAACGCTCCTCCAAGCTGGATGACCTGGTTCTTTTGTAGATACGATTAATGTCGACTGGAAACCGAACGTCAAAAATTTGACTCTCAAAAATGAATAGATTTGTTAAAGCATTTGATTTGTTGCAGAAGGTAATTACTCCTCACCAGAGAGTTGCCGCAGTCAATCAATCAAGACCAACAGCATGAGAAGAAATTCGTAACTTATGCTATATCTGGGGATTCAAAACCAATATCCACGCGTCCCAAAACTTGGATAGAACAGTCACTGGAGTGAAGTAAAACATTTCAATAAAGTAGCTAGTAACAGGTTCATTGCATGAGCACTATCATACCATAAAAGTCTGAAACCGTCCTGACTAAAGTTGGAAATCGAGGCTCACTGTATTTATCTGACAAAACATCTATCAACACGCCTAGGTTTTACTTTCATCGTAACTGAGTAGTTCTAAACTGTTACATTTCACCGAGATTTATATTTGAGTTACGTTTGCCTTCTTAGAACTCCAACCAATAAACTGGAAACCCTACTGACTAAAATAAGCCTGGTGCAACAACATAAGATGGAAATAACAAGCAGCGAGTCAATTGAGCAGTTTGAAACCCTGAACGAGAGAAGCGAAGGTGGGAAACAACACAACTGTCAAATGGCTCATTGAGTTCAAACAAAAGAGCCTGTCGTAAGAATGGATACGAGATCAAAACGCTTTTGAATAATCCGTAAAGTGCCCGTGAGTATAAGTTTGGCCATATGAGAAGTAAAGCCAGTCATTTGGAGGAATTGGAGCTTTCAGATTCAAGGAGAGTATATTACGGCTTTCGGTGCATTTATTCTGTCGGATTGCTGTGAGTATCAATAAAAAGTATGTACAATTACATATAAATATTCATTTAAGCGGAATATGAGGTGCTACAAACAGATGATGGAAAAAGTGATTTCTTTACTTTTGTACTTGTACAGTACATGAACCTCGAGAAGTGCTGAATAGAGTAACACTCAGTGCCGTCTGAGGGGTATCTAAAGTCAATTGTAGGCGTTTCACCCCAGACTAATTTCATGTAGGTTGTCAGCGTTCCTTCTGCTCCAGCCCACGTTGATTTCCGGTTTCCCTTTATGTTCTCCTGACGAAACCGACGTCTCTGTATGTTCCAGGGAGCCACAACCAATCGCAACCAATCGGGAGGCTTTGGACATACACTGCAAATTGGTGAACGTATACGCATGAGGTGCATATTGTCGTGCTAAGAGCAAATACGGCGTACACTACACAGCTAGGAAGCAGTATACAGCTGTCACGACCGGGTTGATTATCATCAGCAGTGCAAATTCACCGAACACGGGTGATTGATCCTGAGACCTCAGCACAGGTAGAAAGCAAGCATATTACCCAATCGGCCACCACGCGGCTGATCAGAAAGTTTTTTGATTTTCTTAAACAAAAGCTAGCCCGGAAAAAGATGGTGACTCAAACCACTTTGGCAGCCATAACGTGAAATGCAATCTAGGCCTGTCGATGGAGAAAAAGCTGATCGAGTTGATTGTTGGCACAAAGAAAGAATCTTCAAATAAAATTCTTTTTCGTTGGTATTTTTATTTCTCATGAAAACAGATTTAAATGCACCGACAGATACCTACTTTTCGTTTCATTTTGAACCACTTGTTCAAACCGCCTCCAGTTGAGAAGATTTAGCACCTACACCATAATCCGAAATGGAGTTCCCGCGGTCCGGTTATCAATGGCACTGTAATGCGAACGTACTTCGAGCTCTCGCAGCGCAGCGAGATGCGCGACAGGATGTCCATCGGTTCGTATTCTCGCAGAGAAAGACGATTCGAGGCTTTGGTGGGAGGCGAACGACGACGGGGAACGGCCGTGGAGTGGCGGGACACGGGGTGGCAAGGAAACACTAGCAAATAGGTCCCTGTTGATTGGGGTTGAAGGTAAACCTGCAAGGTAAAGCAAACAAAACACCATGAACCGAAAAGGTCCATTGAGATACAAGTGCTCACGACAGAGTATTATTAGTAAGATTGCCAAACATTACGGTATAACCTTTGCTGAAGCGGTTTTGCTAAAACTATGAACTCTGTTGGAGAAAAGAAAATATCAAACACCAATGAGTTCTTACGGACAGTAACTCAAAGTGGTCTTAGTGAGTACCAATGTTCGATATCTGGTTTCAGTGTTAGCTTTCCATGTTCAAAAACTCAGTGCATTTGTAATACCACGCTGTTCTTTTACAATGGTTAGGTCTTATGATCATTCATTTCGGTAACGCCGGTGAACAAATTGGCAGTGAGCCATCCAAACTGACTACGGTTTCTATGATGCAAGCTTTTGACGTACGTGAAGCAGCATGATGACCTCTAAGTGTATACACTTGACTCAAGGCGCACATTAGCTAACAAACATGTGACCGTCATCGTGCAACTGATCATAGTTGAAAAAGTTCAAAAGCTAAGACAGGCAACATAAAAACTTGAGGTCTAAAACAGGAAAAGACGTATGAAGAGAGAACTAAAGAGCTTGTCACGTACAATGATGAATGAATCAAATATCACGAAAATGTGGCGTCTTTCAATCGAAAAATAATCTGAGGACGGGTTTAGCTTCTGTTTTCATTGAAACTCGATCAGCTGTACATACTGTCAAATTGGTGACCCTATATCAATTTCAACCGGACACCGGATAGATTGGTTCCTTACATTCCTAAATCGCACATGACAAATCACATGGTTTCGTGGATTTTCCATTTTCTGGTTTATTTCACGTATCAAACGTAATGTCAAACTTTGGGTGTAATACATCATAAGTTTTTTGTAGTAAAAACATTTTATTGATCTCCGTTGGTGTCACTCAGTCCAGACTGGTCCTGAAATCAACTTCCAGATTTCTTTTGAGGTAGTAAGTCTATAACCTTCCCCAATGTCTGATATGCATTTATCTTCAGCATTTATATTCAACTTCGTTCAAATTAAATGCCTTTCGGATGTTGTGTCTGCAGTTTGCGATTACGGTTTCAGTTTGGGCTGCCAATATTCAAATTGGCTAATCTGCCGAGAACCGAGCAGTTTGAACCACTGATGCGCTTTGCAGTTGACTTTACCGCAAAGCATGTGGTTGTGCTCGGGACATGTCAGTGCTCTAGTTCATTTGAACTGCCGCCAAACAACATTGTTATAGCTTTATATATAGTGAGTGATGACAGCAAACGGTGATTTTAGACATTCTAGAAAATAAATTAAGAACTTTCTGTCGTTACACAGAAGCAATTGAAACCAAACTTCAAATAGATATTTGAAAAATTTTATTATGCCTTAATCATAAAGCTGAAGCTTGTACCACCACACAAGTTACCTACACNCACACTAAATATAAATATATTTTCTGCTTTTCTTCCCATTTATACGTATTCGATATAAAAATGAACAGCCGAATATCCAGAAGGGGGCTACGGCCATACAAAGGCTGCCTGGGTAGAATCAGAAAGTGGGAAGTTGGGTAGTGGTTGCTGGGTTCGAACACATGACCACCGGATAGCAATTGTGAACAACCGAACACCGTCACTTTGGATGAGGATGAAAGCCCAAATGAAGTGTGCAATCATCTCTTTACGTCACCGGCGTTGACCAGATAGGTGTTTTATTGCCTGCTCGAACCATGATTTAGGTGATTCAGTGTTTGGAGCACAAATAACCTGGAATAGGATAGAATTCCAGAAGGTTTATACTGTGACTCCAAGAGAGTACTCGGCTATCTACTCGACTCCTATAGATTATTCGTATAAAGGGTATCTCATGAGGTGAGGGTAAGCAGTGAGCTACACGTTTGACTGAATTGATGTAGTATTTGATTTACGAGCACCGAGTCTTTCTGTATTAGGGGTAGTAGAGTCGTAGAATTTGAGACCTTTCAACATAAATTTTGAATAGCACCCCGTTGAACATTTTTATTTCTATTCTTTGCAGATGTTTGAGCACTTTTTGTCATAACGTAGCCATTGATTTTCATCGTGGATTATGTTCTTGTTGTTTGGGTCGAATGGATGTTGATAGTTACGGGAAATATGTTTGTTCAAAACAATTCAACCCTAGTCCGAGTAATTCTAAATGATTTAAATTCATTTGTGCAGCTCTAACACAATGCAAGAAACTAAATTAGTCCTCCCAAACAGTTACTCCTAAATCCTTCTAATATTGGGAAACGCGGTAAGGATTGTATTATAGAGGCATACATAATACGCATATTGTAAACCAATGATGACCTGCCATTGCTCAACGTTGGACTGGATGCCCTTTCAATTTATTTTATTCTTTTCTTTTTAATTTTACTTTCTTTTGTTATTGAACACACAATGATACAATTTTCAGGAAGGAAGAAGCGACCAATTAAAGGGCTGCCATGAATGATTGATGATCTACCCAGGTGTTTCCTAAAGTGTTACCTCATCCTCAGTGCGTCGTACTTATCTCTTGGTGATTTCGCCCTTATTCAATGAAATGATGACTCTGTTGCGACGAGTTAAAAAGATCATGCATGGTGGATAAGAAAGTAGCTAAACTCTCGTACGTTTGTTTTTTACAATTATTAGCCAAGAAATAATCTTTTGAATTGGAAAATTAAGTGCATATCATGTTTTTTTTTAACAAAATGAACTGGTATAGGAGCAAGTGAAAGTATAGTTTTATGAAACTTCCCAAGGAGACTGTATGCACGAAAATGGTTCGGTAGTGTAGGTTTGCGAGCAAACAAATGCAGATTTAATTACCCCAGATGCTTTTAAACAGAACAGACATGTGATAGCAATAAAATACAACAAACATGAGCGAGAGCTGTTGACTTTGAGTGAAAGCTACACAGTGGTATTTACTGACTTTACGCAAACGGGAACTTGGGTAAAGGATGACTTTTCTTTCATTCAGGATCGGTAGCATACACATTCCACCAAGGATCTACATTGTGCATCATTCCACCTCTCGATGATTGTTTTTTGGAAGTCATAAGCCAAACAGCATAGTCAATCAATTATATTTATTATAAAACTGAAATGTGTGGAACAATTCAAATTATCGTCTACGCTGTTACTCTGTTTTGTTCCTATTTTTAAGCGGTAGTTGGAGTTACCTAGGATGTGTTAGCTTGTTTTCTCGTGTTTATTCTCACAAATTTACATTGGATAGTTCGAACAGCAGCGCCGGCATTTTCCAACTTTTATGAAAAAGCAAATTTTTCGCTTTTGTTAACCAGGCGAGATACAGATACGTGTGTTCAATCTGGATGAGTAATTTGAACGTGTTTAGCCTGCACTTTGAGGTGTTTGTCGGAACGAGTCCGTGAACACCAACCCGCATGATNGAACACAGGAACAGATAGGCCTGTCAATACACTTGACTGAAACAAATGACATTATGAACATGACCAACCTTTTCCGCCCCCTGTATACAGTTCGCAGTCCATTATCAAGGCAAATGTGCTGTGGTATAATTACCACAGCGGAGGTGGTTTGTAATCGTCTGCACATGCCTCCTCCCGTGTACCCCACAACAATATGTGCAGGCGGTTACGATCTATTGGTTCACCCTCTACAGAGCAAGTAATCTCGACGATCGATTACACCAACAAGTAATACTGTGATCAAATTATGTTATCTGGCCGAGTGAACTCTTATGTTTGATTTGCGAAAGCTTGGGAAGCTTGCTAAAAGTTAAACCCGCACTAGGTCG
>UZAN01041137.1:22602-33568 GCA_900618425.1 Echinostoma caproni
AAAGCGGACAAATGCTCAGGAGTGAGAAGTGACTTTTGTCTCGATGGTGTTATTCGGTATTGACGCTCCAGGTCAACCAGTTTCGCTTTTATCCATTTATCCATCATATTGCCATTGAAACTTCGATCCTCGGAAACCACTAACTGACTGCTTATTTCAGTAGGTTCCGTTTGTATCTGATGCTATCCCTGGCAAACAAAACATGTTTGCGCGGGACCGTTTGCAATGAACATCAATTACAAGTGGAAGGGACTGCAAAAACGGCTATCCAGGAATGTTTGTCGATAAGAAATTGCAAAGTTATAGGTTAGCATGCTTGCATTCTGCCCATTAGTTCCTGTATTTGATCCCCAGTTAGGTCGATGGATTAGCACTGTTGATGAGACCCAACCAGGTCAAAACACCTGTCCACTGCTTGCAAGCTTTTCATTTTAGGCTTCATTTGCTATATACATGATAAACTGACCTTTGGAATTTAAGGAAAGGCTAAGATAATTAGGAGCAGATAAGAGCACCAGAATGCCGGCATTTACTTTTACAAGCAGATAAAAAGATATCACTTATTATAAGAACGGTGTCAGACGCGAGAAGTAGAGCATTGAATGATCGATAACTAAGATGTTTATTATGATCCAAACCATCTTTTTATCTGCGATTGAAGGATAACTTGTCTGGTATTGCGGCTTTGGTCCGGATGTGTGTACTCTTCCACCTGTCCCTATGCTTGCATCATCAGGCGCCGACCCGATCTCGTTCGCCAGCACGGGAGCGATTCGGATTTCTACGGGCGCGTTGCATCTACACCTTAGGGAGAAACCTCAGTCACAGATTCATATAAATGCTTGTTGACTAATTTATAAACTATTATGTGCGATCATAAGCGGTGGACATTACATCATAGGTGTAAGCCAAGCTGTAGCAGTTAGAGTAAAATGTACTCGCAAAGTATGTTTTTGAAGTGAGCTGATTGTTCGAACCCAACCCCATTTTCCGATAAGGCGTATATACCTACTTGATCATTTGACACTGGGGTCAATTTCGTACATACACAGATGATTAATGCTGAATATAAAGTATTTGGATTGTAAGTTATCATACATTCTTGTCTCACTGTCATTTATTTTAAAAATAAACGACTGACTGTCGATAGCGAAAAACGAGCGCGTTTTCCATGT
This sequence comes from Echinostoma caproni, assembly GCA_900618425.1. NCBI lineage: Eukaryota > Metazoa > Platyhelminthes > Trematoda > Plagiorchiida > Echinostomatidae > Echinostoma > Echinostoma caproni. The sequence continues at coordinate 23,778 of UZAN01041137.1, forward strand.
TTTGCCATTCTCGTTGTATTCTGTAAGTTTGTAAAATAATACTGTTTGTCACAAAAATTGTTTTGAGGATTAGGAGGCTCATGGTAACAAATTCACATCACCAAACGTTATCTCCATTTTTTTCCAGGAATCCCAAGCTTAGACTCTAAGATGTCAACGTCTATTTATGAATCCTAAAACATATGCTTTATATCACTATTTTGTTTTTTGCAAACGACGTCAAATGTGCCGAAAGAGAATCCGATGCAGTGTTACAAGGCAACAAAACAACGATAAAATACGAACGAAAGTCCCCATAAATCTTGTGAACAGAATGTAAAAACCTCTCTGGGGGAATATCAAAACTATGTGTCTGATGCATTCCTCAATCACCAAATGCGTGCTGCTTATGTGATGCAGACACAGGCATTTCGTTTATGAGTCCTGACAGCACTCCATAAAAAACTGAAAAACTTCGATACTACTTTTTTCAACTGAATTTCTAACGACATACTTTTTGATGTACGACAACTGAATTACGATTTATTGAGGCTACTAAGAAGAGTATGCTAAAATGTTGCGCAATTTCCCAGGGTACTTGGCAGTTCTACTGTTGTTCGTTGAAACGAAACCGTAACCAGTGGTATTGTTTGGCCCGAAAAATTGATTGGAGATTTTGTGTTTATTTGATTAGGTTTTCTGTTCCTAGATATCAAGCACAGCAGTTTTAGCAGCACTGCGCAAATGCGTTCCATTGAAAAAGTCACCTTTTGGTTTTGTATTGTAATTTGTATTTGTTTGAGCAATTGTATAACTTTTACAAGCTGAGATATGCTTACATTTTGGTTAAAAATTGTACACTTGTCGTCAAACAGGAAGAACTGATAGAGATTTAGGCAAATCGTATGAAGTGCTATGTAAAAAGATGTCTTCAAAGTTAGATTAATTTACGTCAAAGATTGACGTAATTCACTTATAATTCATTCCTCGTTGGTCAAGGTTTAAACCAAATATGTTACAGGGGAGTTCTAATGAATGTTTATTCAAGAGGGTAGATACCGATAAGAGGAACGAGTGATTGAGTGGGATCGACAAGAAGATAAGGGAATATGCGAAGGATTGGAGGGGTCGTTTAGAATTTTCTTGGCAAAGGTCGTACAAGACTGTATATGTTCATTATTAAGTTCTGTGATTATGGAATGGATTTCTTCGGTGAAATAAGTACAAAGCCAAGGAAGCAGCTGTCTCAGGGAGCTAAGAGATTAAAGCCTAAAGAGGAGGGATGACCGTGACACAGAATCAAAAGCAGGCAAATAATCAAGAAAAACGCAACAAACAGATTTCGCCGGGTTGTTTAGTGACTTACTCACAAAATTAATCAGAGTAGACAGGATCTGGTGTGTTCATATGCAAACTAAAGAGGATCATGATGAATGGTAACAGGTGATAGTAAGCGACTCCGGATGGCTTTCGTAGTCAATTTTAGAACTACAAACGTCAATACAGTGAATCAAAAATATTTTGTAAGAACGTTTAAGGATGAAGTATTTTGAACAGGTATTACAGTCGCCGATCGTCAGCATCGGGGATCATTTGTAGAGACAGAGACTCGTTGATGCGGAATGTCATCATACTAGTTAGACGGGCTGCTCCAAATTTGAGACACGCAGCAGAAAGACCATCGGGGTCACCGGATGACGATGGTTTGAAAGAACGTAGAAACTTAAAACTTTGATCATTGGAAAAAGGGATTAGATCGGAAATTGGAGCCTCACTACCATCCAGCACGCTTACTCTTCTTGATCCAAGTATGATCGCCAGATTTTGTGAGGCACAGAATTCACAGATTTCAATTTAAGCATATCCTGAAAAGAGTACATGTGGGTCCAAAAGGTGTTCGACATCTAGATAACAGTAAAATCCAGCCAGACAACGAGCACACAAAACGTAGCGCAGCCAGTCGAAGGGCGCGCAAGAAGTACAAGCACCCTTTGCAAGAGCAAGGGCTGCAACTTCATCTTACATTGTTATCATTTATCTCGTGGTATTTGAATCCGAGTACGAGGGTTTGGTAATCCGTTAAGTTGGAGCCGGCCAGTCTGGTTGGCTCTCAACAGCTTCCTTCATAATATAATAACAGACTTTGTGTCATAGTAGTCATAAGTGGAGTACATTGTTTAAAAGTTGCTATATTGAAATAAGTGCTAATCCACCAATCACACATTCGACGTCAAACCTCGATTGACAGATGTAGCTAACCACGTTAAACATTAATTTTTTACATACAGGTTTTTATATCGCAGGTATAACGTAGGGTCCGAAAGTACATGTTGTTTTCCCTCAGTTGTGAAATCAGAATCGATTACTTTACACTACTGATATCACCGATTTTCTAATTTCCTTGTAAACGGTCCTAAATATATGGCGCCAGTAATGGCTTATTGGATGCAATTCACAAAGATTGCCCCGAAAAAGGATTAATATTTTCGGATGCACAGACAACTAAAAATGTATAATCCATGTGATTGGTCTCATCGTTTTCAACTTTGAGAAAATGTAATTCCACTGATAAGTTTATCAATGACAACAGAAAAAGTGAGGGAGCTACCATACGCTACTGTTATTTTGCATTCAGTGTAGATTTTTCTGTGCTTGCTAGTTAACTGCTTGCGCAATGACTGCTTCTAATTAGTGTCCAACTAAACACCCAAATCTTAGTAAAATCATCTGAATTGGTGTAATTCCAGGTACTAAAATGCTACCGAGTCACGATGTCACAAAACTTACCATATACTAGCATTAGAAGAGCAACCGTAATGACCCTTCCTAAAGACCTTGGGTCACACATCTTAAATGACCATCCCATAGTATGTCGTGTATCCGAATCCTATTCCACCCCCTCGCCGTTTCACAGTTACAATAACTGATTTGTTAATTCCATTTTTTATTAGTACCCTCTTCTAACCGTGGGTTTATTGGTTTTTGATATGCCCCTGAACTCCTCCATGTTGTGTAACTCACTGCCAATCTCAGGGAAAAACTCTAAAAATACAGTATTGAAAACCAATAAAAGCAGTATATTGTGAAAGCCTTGCTTCGGATTTCAACCATATACGTCGACATTATGCGTCTCTTTTATAATAACGAAAACGCATATAACTGTGCAGCAGATGTCGACTGGCAAAGTCTTCTATCGATTGAAAGCAATGGTCCAATTTGCATTTTACTAAAAATGTCTTTTTAACACCCAAGACATTAATCATCGTTAGTTCTCACAAATCGTTGGAAGTTATCAGAGATGAATTGGAAATTAAATAACAACTTGTATTCAAACACCTCTGTGATAAAACTTGCACAACACTAAGCGGCGATTCCACTCATTCATCTCACAACCAAAATGCGTGTTATACGCTTTTCATATGCACTCCTTAAGTCCTTCCACACTGATAGAAGAGCAATCATTTCGGTTGGGATGTGTCTAATGCAGTTTTGATGTACCAAGCACATCCGTTGACACACCCACACGCCCACACAAATAGATCTCATAAAGTGTTATGTTTCATTTCAGAATTTCGTAGACTTGAGGAAAAGCAATCTGTTCCCTTCCTCCAGTCAAAACTATGTCTGTCATTGAAAACAAAAAAACATTTCACGAGACTGCTTCCTTATCAATCGCATTCTGTCATACTGGTCGTCCACCGTTCACAGTTTCGGGCCAGATGTTACTGAAGCTGACATCAACCGCAACAGATGATAACCATCGCACAGTACACATTCGCCGCGTGCGAGCAAAGATTTTGGTAGTTCACTCAAAAAGACAAAACTGTAAACAACTGCTCAGTCGCTGTACCATTCTCCTCAATTGCGTGTACTAGTTTGCCTAGACAGTCTCAGCGGAAAATTCTTCTTATCATATTACACACATCAGGCATGTGATTCACTATTCCGAACCTTACTGATGCAAAGAACAACGTTTTATCTTGCATTTTTTAAATTCCTTTCATTTAAAATAGAGACTTACAAAATTAAATTCAGAAACGGCGAATCGAAGTTAATGAAATTATTTTTGTGACTTTAGAGAAACTGGAGAAATCTAGGCGGTAGCGTTGGATTTGGATCAGATTTCGCCTAACGATATGTAACACATGATGCACGTATAATAATTTTTTTTAATCGGTTGGAAAAGCCGCATAGGTATGCGTTTTACTTGAGTTCACTTTCTTGGTTGTAAATATGTACATGTAAACTATCAGCCGAAAGGGAGTGAAAAAGAGGGGAAATCTGGAATTGATGAAAACCGGGAGAAATGCGTTGACATTCTCTGGCAAAGGAAAATCTGTTTCGCCAAAAGCGAGATGGAACGCGTGAAAAACTCTGATAAAATACTGAGACGAATCACGTGTGTCATCTGAAATCACATCGAACCAATGATGGCAGACCCGGATAAGTAGACTGTTTCCGATTGAATAATCAAGGGACTGTGCAATTGTACTTGGACTGAGTAGAAAACTCAGTGGACGGAAATGTTGGCTCTGAAAAACCCGGGGGCGGGGCTGCAAACAACGGAACTATGGTAATTATTTATATCTTTCAGAAGACATATTGAAGCAAACATTCGGAGCCCGGTTTGATAAAATCTGCACATACTCACGAAGAAACGTTGGGTGCGGAATGACTGCAAATTTAAATGGCTTATTGCAGCAAATAATGTTTCCTACTTCTTATATTTTTCCTTGAAAAAAATAAGGATGAAGAGAAACTCCGGTTTATATTTGAGTGAGCTCTCTGAAAATTACCGAAAACCACCCATTCGAATTTTGAACTCAGGCATTACAATGCGCTCCAGTGGCAAATAGCAGATTGTGCAGCATTCATCCTGTGGCCGCAAGCCTCACATCGTACCAGATGATTAAGTTGGATGATTGGTTGGCTTTTATTCTGTAAATCAATTACGATTTCCAATATTTACACTTGTTCAAAGTTCGTTATCTAACATAAACATTAACTTTACTCAAAAGACCGTAGACGTTGATTCTGCAGATTTACGCATTGCAATTGAAGCTGTCACCGTTTCTGTTTGCACCCAATGAACCACAAAAACGGAACCAATTTCAAGTGTTTCATTTCATGAAATGTTCGATTCCTGGATCTCTTTGGAAATAATGAATGCACGATGCAGTGTGTGGTCCGTTGTTTGAATGAATGACGTGATGTTGTGAGACATTTTCTTAGAGCCGGGTGTAACAATAAAGGCGTGTAGGGGAAACACATGCTTTAAGCACTTTCGTCGAGACTCAACCTTTTAAATTATATTAAATTAATTGGATATACATAATCAAACAGGACGGAGGCAGACCATTGGTTGAAAGAGAGATGTATTGTGGATTGTTAAGGTAGAATTCAAAAAGCATTTGTTATATCGAACGAAGTAAGTTAAATACAACCAGTTTTTTACCGTTGTCGGTGATCAAAGTGCAGACAACAACTTTATCCTGGAGCTTCAATGTTCATGATCCACGGTCAAAATGGCAAATAGCCCTGTGTGAAATATGATATGGTGCCTCCATTGTAAAGTGATAATTTTAGCGAATAACCACTGGTGAGTGCGATCGAAAAATAATTTACTTTTTAATTTAACAAATGTTACATCATTCATTGTGTCACTAAGAAGCCTTTTACTACATCCTTGCACTTAACTGGTTTCTGGTCGGGTCAACACGATAGTTAAGTTGAGAAGGAAACATTTCTTTGTGAATTCCTGCTGGCAGTCGTCGTTAGGAAACCATTACAGAACCTCCGTAGCTGCTGTCTAATGTTATAACGTAATACGTAAAATTCCTAATTTTCCGAAATGCATTTACCGAAAAGATTCCACAAATGTCATCCTAAGGAAGGATACACCGTTTGATTTTCATGCAAGGATTGTGAGCGCCATATTTATGTTCATCGTTGCATCGGAAGTTATTTTGTTATCTATTTTCTGTTTTATCGTCGTTCGAATCTCATGAATGTTTTTCCCTGTGCACAAAATACCCCCACTCCATAATTTTTGCTTCTCAGCTCCTGGAATTTCTAGCTAATCCAAGAAAAACTAAGTTCCCGTGTGTCAACCTGTGTATGGACACATATCCAGTAAAGATGAATGTTTTGCAAAGTACCTGACCTCAATGATCTTATCAAGTGCACATAAACAGTTGTGTGATATGCATACCGGAATCGTGGAGCACTCACTGATATATATAATCGGTTTTGAAAATAATAGGTTATGAAAAATAAAAGTTGGATAATCGCCCTCATTAGATCCACTTCATTCGGAAAGTCCGAAGCCTTAACTGTTTTCTCCGTCGTTTCTATTAACCACCGACCTCTCCAATCGCGTCTTCCTCCGGTTGAAGCATGATAATTGTCACTTGCTGTTGCGATTTTGATTTCAATATTTTTTTCATTCTGTACAGTTGCTCAACGACACAGTGCTTTATATTCAACCACGTTTCACATTTTTGCTGCCTCCTTTGAAACTTTTCATTGATGTTAGCTCTGCGCTGATGAAAGCTTTGAGATGCGAGAAGGAACAAAAATAAGAGTTTCCCCCAGTCAACGCTGCCAACCAGGTTTCCTCGCAAATTGAGTCATATATGAGGAGACTAATTCCTTCATTATCAGAAGAAGTTCCAGGTGCTGGAAATGGGAGAAAGATGCGGCAAATTATCAGATGAAAGGGTAATCAAAGAACCTGCTAACATGGGCAGTCGTGGTGACGCATTCATTTTTACTTCTCGCTGTTTTCTGCCGTTGTGTTTTGTCAACTATGCTTCGGTGATGTAAGTGTGTTGGGACACATATGAACAAACAATAGGTAAACATATCTCAAGTTATGAGCAATCCGGTTCAGAAACCAGACAGTATATAACTTTATGTTCATAGATGTTTATCAACGGCTTGCAAGCAAACTTGGTGCCAAAGCCACACAAAAATTAAGGAAATAGTGGTGGAGGAATACAAAGCAGTGCAAAGGCAGGCCAAATAGTTAAGTTCAAAAAGCAAGAAGAACAATTGTGTTTGTTTGTTTCACGTACACTTTTAAATATTCTTCCTACCAGTCTATCGTTTATCTTAAGAAAGCAAGGGATTTCGGCAGGCAGACCGTGCAGTATTCGGGCTACTGACTCCATTCTGAGCCTTATCTCTCAGCTTATCTAACCAACGACAATCCTTATCCATTGGGCTCCAACCTGGAAGGCGGGCTGCACCAACCAAAACCCAAGCTGAAACCAGCTTCCTCATACCTGTGCGCCATGTCATCGTCTGACTGCCGCGGCCCTCTTTCAGCTTTGCTCGGCATGTGCGAAGATAGCACAGAAAGGTAGTCGGTGATGAGGCGTATGTAAAAGGTGACTGTTGTGTCCCACATTTAGTAGGTAAATGAGCACACATCGAACTAGGCAGTACGTTTATTGTAAACAGTAAATATCCAGCCGGTTCACAAACCGGGGAACAGGCAGGAATGATCAGTGTGCAGGAAGGCAGGCAGGCAGGCGACCGAGTCCGGCTCACACGTCACATGCAATGCGACGTNGACGTGTGAGCCGGACTCGGCCGCCTGTCCAGGTAATGAAAGGCAGGATGGAACGGGATATCGACTCAAGCCCCTAGGTGGACCATAGAACAACGACATAAAAAGGAACAGCGCATCTAGAGGAAAAACCGACCAATCAATCACCTTCAATACGTTCACGCACATGNTGAAACGGCTCAAGCCAGTGTTTAGGGAGAAGCGGACAGGTGGCCTTAAGTATCTGACATAAGAACCGATGCGGGATAGATAATAAACGTCCACCTTGGAAGCGGGGAAAGGTCACAAAAATAGAAGTGAGACAGATGTGCTGGTAGGAACATGTCACAAATCGTATCATGTCTAAAGATCAAACGTTTCCTCAAGCAGGTAAAAGAGCACGTAACAGGTTAGGAGTAATGTTCGAATACTGAAAGTTGGTGGACTGGTTATATTATGTCATGCTTTATTACAATAAATTCACAAGTACTGCGTGCTGTGGGTTAACAGATTTTATTGTGTCGATTAAAGTGATTCAAATGTGTCGAGAACAATTGCTCAGGGGTGAATATGCATTGGTCTCCGAGTGAGGATCAAAAAGTGTTCTAAACGGCAGATAAATCTGCCACATCGCCGGATGGAGGTCAAAAAGAGGGAGGGCAATAGCACAAAGCGTTGTGAATGGTGAATTAAGGAACAAGTTGAATTTCTTCATAACGCAAAGACCTTAACAGTGCTCATTGAGAGACTTTTTGCAGGAAATGCATTGATAACAGAAGTCAAGGTAATCGTTTCAAAACTGTTACTCAACAATTTGGAAGCTCTTCAGGTTGCTTTACTTTCCCGGCAATAAATTCTCATATGAATTAATGACTTTCTAGTCGTCCTTCCTTGCATCCTTGCACGCAATTCTGGGCTAGTTTGTTTACATAATAAAATAATGCGTTTAGTTATTTTGTCCCCTCCCCCGCTGCCTTCCAATCACATATGCATAGTGATATACCATGTAAGCCTTGCCGAAGTCAGTTCTCGCACGAATCATACTATCCCATCAAAGTTACATAACCAGATATCAGCGTACCGAACAGCGTGCCACCCTGAAATACATAAGAATACTATCTGGGCAGTTTTGATGGTAAGGCAGTTGTGTGTCCTTTTACAAGCCCGGTACATAGAGTAAATATCTCCTAAACATACACGGCACCATGTGCAGTTCAAGAAATACATGTGACTTTAAAATGTTTCACCGCGTTCTTAACTGATATTTGCTTTTCTTGAATGATCAGCAACAATTTTGCGAAAATGTATCATGATATACTGCCTGCATTACACTACATGAGCAATGGAGGATTTGTTTGTTCGTATTTAGCTGTAATTAGCTGTAACTACTATCGCCGACATTCCGAGATTTGAGTAAAATATGTATGATGCAGAGGAAAAGATTCTTTTTTAGAAATAAGTTGCTAAAATGCCATGATTTCCTAAAATAACATCAATAACTTAAAAGCGCTTTTGATTTCAATATGCTCAAAAGTTCTCTATGTGGAAAGTGAGACTCGAAATTGGGTAAAAATTAACAAAATATTGATTGATTGATTTTGAGAATGGAATATAAATCCAATCGTACACACCTGGTAAGAATCGAATATAAAATACAGAGATTTATTTTTCATTTCTGCTCTGTTGAATAATTGGATTACTTTTCATCTTGAGAGAATTTTGTACTCGTAAAATACTGTTTCTTCTGTTCTGCTAAGTCGAGAAAGGGGCGTTACGATTTTACGAGATAACCAGCAACAGGCAACCGTCCTCAAATAAAACACAAATGTCATCAGGTTTTTTGTGGCTTGAGAAACTAAGTAGAATACCTGGGGATAGTGTTGAAATAAAGTGAAAAATAATCCATCGGTCAGAAAATAACGAAATTTGGCAATTAAATCCAGGATGATATTCGTGAAGCACCGTATAAGAAGACAATTATTTGTGCTTTTCAAAATATCAAGCCACCGAAATATTCCTCTTTGTATATTTCTTCATTTTTACTTCATTTGATTGGATTCACAATTCGCCACAAGCGGAAATTCTCGTATTTCCTCGGGGACCAGCAGCTACCACATACGTCTAGCGAAAAAGACTTAGGTATTGTTGTTCAGGAGGATTTAAGCTGCTCCAACAACTGTGCTAAGGCTTCGTCTGCTGCTATGAAGAATGTCGGCTTACTTCGGCGAGTCTTTGCCCGGTTTGAATCATCACTATTCCC
>UZAN01041137.1:34520-63326 GCA_900618425.1 Echinostoma caproni
TCGTACACTAAAGGCCTACATTCTCTATCTCCTACCTGGATCCCTATGTGACTCCTTTTTTGATGTGTAACGATTCATCTATGTAATTATCCTATGGGGCAAGAGAAGCACCAGCTTGTAAGCTATTCCCATAATAAAACTTTGACTTTGACTTTGATCTAAATTTCCTGGTTGGGTAAGCTGCCAATCAAAGCGCTGTCATATAACACACAAATGGGGAAAGTCAGGCGGTGGTGGTGGGATTCGAACATTCGTCCTCCGGAGTGATAATTTGGTGACGTGAACACCGGGCCACCACCGTCCGTGGTCAACCGGGCTGTTGAGCACTAAACTTCCAGTACAAAAATTATGGGGTTCCTCCTTCGCCGTTGTTACCTTAAATGAAAGCAACGATTTCTTTGTTTTTTAAACATATACGCACATAGGCTTTGAGAAGAAGTATCACACTGGGTAGAACCCAAGAGCGGTGTACAAAACTGTCGAAATGGAGTTTTTTTCATTGGTCAGAGACAGAAAATGCAGTGCTACCTTTTATGCTGCCTTTATCCGAACACCATGGGTTGTACACCTGGAGAAAGAGATGACCGTTCGTGTAACGGATGACTATAACCAATTACTGAAAGTCAACCAATGCGCTAATCTGTTCATTATGGCACATATTTGCCTTTGAATGTAAAAACTCAAACACTAACGTGGTTTGTCATCTAGAAGACATAGGTGATTAATGATATTTGTACTTCTATTCTGAACGAATATCTACAGCTTGAACCACAATTGAAACTTTTGTAATATCCCTTCATTCGTCCGTAAGACTTCTAGTTTGTCAGTAATCATCGATTTTAATGTTACTAAAGGGTACTTTTTATGAAAATTTTCAAACGTTGCTTCAAGCAAATGCGTTGTTTTAATTATCATCATCATTGTGTCAAACCTGTAGCATTTTATTGGCGGGGAGAGAATTACTTTCTAACCCACAAAACACCTAATCGTAATTGAATCATCTGTCGATTGAAAACCACCTAACCTATTCCATCGTAAGGCATAACCGTGCATCCGGTTCTCCCCCGTGCTGCCTCAAGATTGTAATGAGTGTCACGGAGATTTAACAGACAGCTTTTTCCAATCACAATTTGCATTATCTCAATGAGTTTGCATATTCACAAGTTAAAAACAACAATACAGCAATACGTTTTGTTTTTGTGGATTGCAATCCGATCGGAATCCAATCAGTAAATATGGATCTCCAGTGATTTTCGCTTAGTTCCCCGGGGAAACAATATGCATATACAATGCCCTTAAGTCAATCCTCATTGCCTCGAAAGAGAAAAACAATCTAAAACCTAATCAGATGATTTGGTTTCGAGTAGTTCTTTGTTGCACCCTTTCTGTTGTAGATGTACAAGAGCATCACACATATAACAAGAGAGGAATGCAGCTGGTTTAAATATTTCCAGAACAGTTCCCCTTAGCTTGCTCATACGCCATTCTCGTTGTAATGAATTCCTTCTCAGAGGTCTCTAATACAAATTGTGTAGTTTTTGGTGTAAATATACCAGTCATTTGCGGTTTGATGCGGGGATGAACCTAAGAGGGACATTTTCTGACACAACTAGAAGTGCCTTGCAATAAAATAACTTATTTAAATGTACTGGAGATCGCAACCATTTAGTAACGACCACCCCCGGCTCTCGCCTAGACAACCTGACAAGAAACTACGCTTCTTGTGAAAAGTCGTTAAGTTCCGATCACAGTTATTGTGCATTTCTTGGTATGGAAATTGTGTTTGGTGTAAGAAACGTGAGGATTGAAATTCAACACTATAACCCCACATGCAAGGCATATTTTATACAATAAGTAGTTCACAAGCGTTGAATGTGATTACAATCAAACCAGTCATATTGCAGAGGGTTGGCAATCAGATCACTAATTTCAACACTCATCAAATGATTAAAATTTGCAGGTCTTCCTGTACATGGCATTCTACGAGCCTTTGACGTGAGCTCGTTGCGCGAATACAATCCAACTCATTTCAGCGATATTTTGTTCTGTGTTGTGAATTACTTCAAATGTGGTCATTTCCGCATGCGTGGGTGAAATGTTTAGCGCAATTGTAATCCGATAACCATATGATCACAGATTTTATCTATCTGATAGCAATGTGCGTTTTCACTTGAATCGGTCGGATATTGCTCATTGCTTACTCTCAAGGGGGACCTGCAGTTGAAAAATCATAACGACGCATTTGGGTAAATAATGCATTGCGCTTTGGTATCTAATCATTTCGCTTGATCTAATGATTTGCAATAAAGCAGTAAAAATTTTATGCTCAACTAGCAAATGGATCATAGCGACCAGTCTGTTTCTTGCAAATGGTTTCTATTCCATTTTTATTCACCAGTCATCCTATTTTATTTTCTAGCATAATCCCTAATTCGTATACGTATTTCTGCACTCAGGAAACAACGGAAATGATATTCGCTCTTGTTAAAGGTCTTGAATGATAGAAGTCAATGAATACAGTCAAGATTCGAAGTCCAGTTAACTGCCATATATATATATATATTTGTGGGTCAAAATAGTGTTACTTGGCACCTAAACAGGCCGACCAAAATTATTAATCCGCAGTATATTCGAGTGTCACTCTCAACGATAAGAAGTCTGTCCATATGACCCGATAGAAATTAAAAGTGACACGTTCAACTCTCTCTTTCTGTTTTCTTTTATCGGAATCTATGCATGGAATTGTGTCTTTATATTCATTCTTGAAGCCGTTCAATTTTAAGTGAACATCAACATCCCATTAGCCAGAACAGAAATTCTGCAATTCCTAGATTTATCGTTCACTTTTTAATCCCTATTTGAGATGGAATATACACCAACACGTGGGGAACAGTAAGGCAGAAAGCTCCCAAGTGCTGAAGATCTGTAGGTAACTTGCGGATACCATCAACTTAGGCCACGGCAACCGAAACACATCCACGTGTAGACATCCCCATGCGCGTACCAGATTGTGATGCAGCTGCGGATGCTGAAATGCGGATATTTGCGGTAGTCGGTCTCTGTTTGTATGTTAATTTGTGCACCAAGCAAATTTATCCAGAGAAGAGAATGAGGGATGTAACACTACGGGCTTTCGTTGTTCTTTCGACAGAGACAACTAGAATAAGGTATTAATCCTTTGACCCGCTTCGGACGATTACAACGATATCATGTTTTCTGCGTGCCTATTCTCTTATTCACAGCCGCAATCCCATTTTGAGTAACCATAAGGAGATATCAGCAAACGTTCTACTGAAAATATTATTGAAAGGGATATTTAGGGAATTGTCCCAACGAAGCATTGTGAGGAGGGAAATATTTTTGGTGAAAATAAACTCACAAGAGTTGAACAAAGTTCATGTACTCTAATGAGGTGCTCATCTCCACAATCACAGATGCACAGCTGACGAGTGTTAAGTTGATCCATGATATCTGTATAATAAGGACAATCTCGGAAACCGCGACCAGCACGCAAGGTGACGAAACGTCACGAACTCAGATTGCATTTTTTTTTCTTCGTCACTCTACGTTCGCATACACAGCGCGATTACTGAGACCATTCACCGGTGTGATAAAAAGCAGTTCTACTTGGTCATATGATGTCCCATGATGCAACTGAATCCAAAGAAATATTTGAATGGAATTTTTACACCCGAAATCCGAAAGTGCTGTTCACTAATTTGATGTGTAGACATGATTAAATGATTAAATACTACTACTAGATAATTGAGTATTTTATCTCAGTAGGAAGATTGAAACTCGTTGCTCAAACTTACAATGTTGTTTAAGTTAAGATATCCTATTTTCTATGGGACTAAGCGACCAAAAACGGGAATGCAAAATTAGGCACTGTAACTGTTTAACGCAGATGAACCAGTGGGTTGAAACTAAAAACTTTAGCAACGTAGCTTTTTGGTTTATGATATGTGCCAATTTTCAGTGCATAATCACTGTGTAACTGTTGTCCCTACCCGTTTGATTGATGTATTCAAGCAGTTTTCAACCTCATTTCTTTTGGGAAGCGCAGCATGCCTTAGCAGCCTGAAGTCCACTGAAAACACCGTATACCCATTTTGCGTAAAATATTCCCTACACATCGAAGACAAAGTCCTCGGTAGACATTCTGTTGCCGCTGTTCCTTCAACAGAAGATGATGGTCTCCGTTACTTTGGGAATGAATTGCGAGCTACTAAATGGAATACAGGGTCCATTCGATGTTCCCTTTCTGAAAATGGATCGATTCGCGAGAACAGGAGTTGAAAATGCATCTCTATATGTCTCTATATGTGTTAGTGTCTGATGATTAGAAGCTTATCGATGATTTGGTACATTGATAGTGTCAGCACGTGTCCCAAACAGGACGTAGGCTTTTTTTGCCACCAACTGAGATGAGATAATCTTATAGGACTATTGAGTAAACCCTTTCCAACTTGGACCTCTATTGCTAATTGTCTGAACATTCAACGGGAACAGTAGTGACTATATCCCAAAGATAATGGCTCCACTAATTTCGTTCAGGTTTGCGTCACATACACCAGGAATATACCACCCCGAGACTGATGGGGAGTTCTCAAACTGATATTATCCGACAGTGCTAGGAGACAAAATGAACACCGTTGATTGCATCTAAGACAGTGCAACATTGCACAAATTATACACTCTAATTTAATCATTAACAAACGGAACGCGAGATTGGACGCACAATAGCGTTCTACGGATCTTTCAGTAAGACAGAATTATAAAATCGCAGTTCATTTTTCAGCAACATGCCACTATGTAATTGGGTTTAATCTGGTGATTAAGTTTTGTACTCAGAATACTGTTTTATCAATTCAAGGCAAATTCTAATTTAAATTTTACATTGTTAACTCCAACGACTATAACCAGAAATTTAAAACTGAATTCTAACCGATATTTTATTAAAAGAACATTTTTATGACCGTTACACTAGTTTGACAATTTTAAACCTTATATACAACTGTATTAGCCCGTGGAGGAAGTTATCAAACACAAGCTTTGTTCGCTGCAGTATTTTTAATGCCACGCGGGGAACCTTCAATAAATTGTATTTGTATGAAGTTTCGTTATGGTGTCTGTTGTCTTCTAAAGTTATAGCACGGTTGTTTTAAGTCACAAATTGCAGTCCCTTGTGGCGAACTTTACAGGTGTAAACTAACTGAAATCTGTTCTTACCCATTTCTGGAGAACCAAATCCGATTTATCGCTGCTTTCGAAATCCGACCGGTTTTCACTTGCGTATCATCAGTGAATTTGAGGATCCTAATATTCCCCAACAAATACCCCAACTCAAGCTGATCACATGTTTATGAAGATAAATTGGTGATTTTGCACTCAGAAAGAAATGAGAAACTCACTGTAATATATGGTTTATCATCCTTCAGTCACCATTAGGAATTCAATGCTCATATACTTGTGAACAATGCAAGGCAACTGGATAAGGCATGACTCATCAAAAATAGTCCTTGACTCTCAAGGTATTTCGAAAACCCTTAATAACTATCAGCTCGGTTTGGTGATATTAATCAGAGGTCAGAGACATCCAAAGAACCTAAACTGTATTGAGAACGGTTACACGGTGGCTGTGCATTTCAAGTTCAGGAATTGAATGTGTCTCGGAGATCTGCCGTCTATCTAGTTGCCTCAAATGGCGCAATTGAAACTGGATTAGAGAACGGAGACAAATCTGTGGGGAGGAGGAGGAAGAGTCGATTGAAGCACAAAAACGTCTTAACCATTTTCATGGATGAATTTTGTGTTCTTGTCAGGCAAACGGGTTACCCTCGAATGATGACAGTTATCTGAGATCACTGCCCAGATATGTTTTGAAGCGTAAACAGAACGTTTATTCAATCGGACAGCAATGGCCCTCAAAATGTGTGATGGACGATATCTGGCTTACTTTGATTGCAACCCAATATTAATATAGACATGTTGGAGCGATTAAATAAGAGTAACCTCATGGTCTAGCTACAGAGGCGTTGATTAATCACAGACGACACTGTAACTGTCGTCAGATCTCTTTGTTGCAATGCCTAGTGTTTGGTGCCCGGTTTACAAGAATGAAAATGTTAATGCCCCACCCCGGACACTATATAAATGTATTTTTACCAATTTATATTGTTGCTTTCATCAGTTAAATAGTATTCAGACTAACACGAGACTATCGGATAACCGATTCGTCATTTTTGTGAAACTCTTGTTGCTACCTGGTGTCCAGCATGATAATCATGGCACTCCTGCTGAGAACAGTTGAAGTTCACTGTGAATTCTAAAGACTAAAGGTGAACCATCATTCCATAATAAAAGGCGTTTATACTTTGATGACATTGTGCCAACTATTGATTGGTTTTGAATATTAATAGTATTCATCAAAGTGGGTCTAAAAATAGAGACATGATCAAGGTATGGTCCACCTAGGACAAAACGATACATATTTACCGAATGAACCGGGTAAAATTTTCGCTTTCCCAAAAGCCATAGCTATCAGAGAATACTTAAAATAATCCCGCACAAGAAAAGTATTTTACTGGCATGATACAATAAGGTGACAGTCGTTCGCCCGTTGCATTCAGATATATATCACCATATCTATCTGCGCATTGATTGTAATGGCGCTTACAGTTTGCCTTCACCAACAAATCCCTTTGTTTACCAATAATCCATGTTGACAATCAGTTTGTCTAGTTTTATTTGTGCCGGGTAGTGCTAAAGTAGTGATAGTAGTAGTAATATCGGTCAAGACATTTACCATTTGAAAATCGTGAACAATCTACTAAGTTGTGGCAGGTTTCCGTTGACAGTGTTCTGAAAACGCACCGAATAATCTTCTCTGCAACTAATACACAATGAACTATGCACAGTACACTAAAGCCTATCCTATATATCCAGGGTGACAAGCACGCGGATCTACTAGTGTGTTTACTGCGGTGGTAACTGGCACGGAGTGGATGAAGACAAGAAACAAAACAGAACACCACGGGCAATATCCCGAACTGGAACATCACTAGTATGGACCTGTCCCAATTCTCATCGCGTATATTACATCAAAATCTCTGGGCAAATACACTGGGACAAAAACCACACTCAATGTGATTATTAGATAAGAAATCCCTGGAGATTAATAAGAAATCAAGGAAGTAGAACATAGCTCCTAAAAACGATTGACTATTGATAAATCTTCAATTCTCTCGATGCTTGCTTGCTTGAGTACAATGTAAATAGAACAAAATATCACGAATTATTATGTAACAGCCCTCTAGTGATCATTTGCATTGTTCATATGGACCGATAATCACTTACCAAATACATTTGTCTGATCCCCGTGCATGACCTCGCCGGGTCTGATCACGGCAATAAACGCATTTCACATGTTCATACGTTTTCACTTAAATCCATCTTATCTCCCTTAATTATCTCATTAGGTTTCTTGGATGAGGTCTATCCGAAATTGCTATCCGTTTCAATCAAAACAAGTTTCGACACGTGAGCACAGATTTATTCGGTGCACGTGTGCCTCTCTATTTTTATCACTTATCGTACACATATATACTGATGTATCAAATTAACTGCAACAAAGTTGATTCACGTTAGTCTTATGTGTGACGCGATCGTGTACCTGTTGTATCTGAGACTTGCAAATCTTCTAACATCTGCCTCTCGACTAAGCGTAAACCGTTTGTCTAATATTCTGTCCATCACTTGTGTCAACTCGCTTATTTGTTCAAGGCTTAACCAACACTTATTACATTCTTGTATGCCTCTATGTATGTGGAAATATTCAAAATAAACAGAAATCAAGAAGATATCAAACAATCACCGGTTCATTTTATCGCATCAAAAAAATAAAACACTTCAAAAACGGGACACAAATTGCCCTCACGCTAGCAGGAAAACATTAATAACAATGACAATTATATCTCTTGGTAAAGTCCACTGTCGGTAAAAATAATAGTTGTATTTGCTTTTTATTCCAAGAACCAACAGAACGTTTCTATTTACTTGATATATTCATATCCGTAATAAAGGATTATCTGATATCCGCTCACATCTATAAAATAGGGACCTCAAAATCATTCACATATGCTTTAGGGTTATTTCAGCAGACAGCCGCATTCCTCGGGAGCGTCAGGTAGAAGGTGACGGAACCCAACATTATAAAGTTTCCCAAACATTGCATACATCGGATTTTGTCTTCCTTTTTTATTCTCAACTTTTTGACTTAGTCATAAACGTTCTAGATATAAACTGAAGTATTTTTGCATAAAAACGTTCAAACGTTCTGTAATGAGTGATCACTGAACTATGGAGTCCTTGCAAACCCAGAAAGGATTGAATCCGGTCTCAATGCATTGTTATGCTTAGCGAACCTATACTGATGCAGTTTGGTTCTAGGTTTTCTTGTTTGACCGCTATTGTCCTGGTGACCTTCAATTTCAATGTCTTTCCTTGCTTGATACACAACATTCAGGTCTCCGTTGCATCTTCACGCATTGAGGTGCATCAGGCTATCACGTGATCAAGGAGTACAATATTCATTTTGTGTGTTGTACAGTTGAAATAGAACTTTGTTCACCAGCACAGTTGATATAATAGCAACCCCATTGATTTGCACTATTCCCTCACAAAGGATTCGTTCGTGCAACACGGTGTGATGGTATGCATATGTAATTTTTCCATTCAGTCCTGGTTCACTCGATTCAAGCCGCTGAAGTTCAGTAATTTCTAAAGAACCGAAATTTTGAAAAGGGGTTAGCTGATCTGAAAATGGATAACAGACCGTAGCTTCAGGTTGCTTCATTGGAGTGCCTGCGAGAGAAACCACTCGGGTTCGCTGATGAAAAGCCTAGTTAAATCCAAATAGCTTTGATGACCAATTTACATATTCGACAAGTGAAAATGCTCCACCATCAGAACTAAATGAGCAGACAGTAAGGCAAATTGATCAATTCAGTGTCGAATTAATGTTCCAATTATCAAGTTGCCACCAAACAACGCTTGTTTGAACACAACTAATCCTGAAGCCATGAAATTTCGTTCTTTGAGAGGTATTTTGTGCCGTAAGGTTAATTTGAACGAAATAGTTCAGCAACCACTTTGCGAAACCGTTTTTCAAACCTTGATTCCGGCCTCGCTGTGATCATTGCGAACGAGAAACCATTCTGTGAATCTAGGCGCCAGAGAGAAGGAGCGTGTAGACTGAATTTAATGATGTAGTAATTGCTGAGCACAACGGTCCTACAAATCAGCAAAAAAGTATTAGAACCCCGGGAAGAAGTACAAATACATGCATACGTGCACCAACGCGGGACCCTGGTTCACAGACGGGTATGCTGATTGCGCAAATTATTCTGTCCGAACCATAATGATAATGCTTTTGTTCTGGTATCTGTTGAACATTGTGCTGTTAGGTCTGTCAATATTTCGTATTACCTATTCCGTGTTTGGTAATTTACTCCGTTTGATTTATTTTGATAAATTGGAGTGTTTTATTAGAGTTTAACACCAAATACATCGACTGAACCGCATGACATTGTTAATATCGATTGCGGCATTTTGCTTCAACTCATAACTCACTCAACGGTCAGGGGTCAGATGAATCAAACAGATTGAACTATCTCGGCGATTGGTTATGCGTCTAAAAAAGCGGAAGCAATAAAAAGGGAACATTAAAGTGTTAGGACATAAGAGGCAACTCAGTAAACCATTAAATCCTATTTAATCCTCTTCTCAATTCTTTTCTCGTCGCAATCATCAGCACACTTAGAACAGGATCCAAACATCAATAATTTGGTACTGCGATCGTAGTGTCGGTTATAGTAATTTGTGCAACTCCAGAAACATGTGATACATATCACCCTTCCAACTAGTCCAATCTGTTTTGGGTATCTTGTAAATGAATGCCCATGGTTCAATCATTCAGATGTAAACTGATGCTCAAATCACAAACACAAAATCATCCTTTTTGAGACTGACACAAATGATGAAAACCAGCCCAAAGTCAGTGCTGCATAGAGTGATTTCTATTTCGCGCTTGGTGACCAATATGCAGAGCTGATTAAAATTGCATCGCTCCACTATGTTGCAGCCGGCCGGTTGGGCTACCAATAAAAGTGTTGTTTCTATCTCACAATCATCTCTTTCTATTGGCTCAGTAAGTGTAGTGATTGAAAAAGAAGCGAAACCGCTGTCTGGAGAATTCATATTCTATCATCAAAAGCGAAGGATTCTTATTTTGTATGGGAACACATTGCCGCATAAGTGAAACGTATTGAGTTTCCGATGCGTCTAGGGGAGCTATTCGGAATCGAAAGGATAAACCTTCAAAGTTTCATAACCCTGAGAACCACTTGCTGTCACTCAAGCGACATTGTATCGTATGCATTAGTTTGGAGAAAGCGAAGCTACATTCTCACCTCTCGGTGGGACGTACGCTGGGGATTTATTGTCCGTTCTCTTAGCTAGTTTTGCGGATAACTGAGAATAAATCATTCGATGCTAGTTCATTCTAGAATTCACTTGAATAACCACTTAACAGAACAAACATTTCAGCAAAATAATCCACTCTATTATCAGTCCTGAAAATACCTTAGATTTAAATTGATAAAGGAAGCATTGATGGCGAATTTTCATCAGAAATGCGTGACAAGTACCGTATTTGTGAACAATACTGATCGATAATGAAGCCCAAAAAGTGTATATTTGTGTTTACTTACGCGTTCGGCTTTTTTGTTTGACGGATAGTGGCCGTTACTAAACCAATAATTTCTAGTGAGTCCGAAAATACCCTTATGGCTATTTTAAAAACAGTACCTCTCAGCTGATCGTCCCGCCAACAATGTGATGCTGATTGGTGCACGCAAAGTATGGTACGTGAGCATTTGCGTGGGCGTTCCTTTATGCGGTGGAGCAAATCGCATCCAGTTTTCCTATACCGTTGCGGTGTGAACAGCATAGTCGCCACCTTTGTGTGTGCGTGATGGGGATTAGATTCCATCCCTTCAAAATCAACAGACGTGAGTTTCACGGGATTGAAACAAATTTTTCGTGCCTTGTTACGTTTACCCGTGGTTAAATTATGTAAAATTTATACAGAAATCTCCCACTGCATCTAAACAGGTGCAGGAATTGTTTGAAATATACTTTAACCATCATTATCGATTGGCAATAAGACGAATCATTTGAATGCCTTAGTGCCATCACATTTGCTAATCTTCCGAATTATTCTAAATTCATTCTGCTACTTTCTTGTTGTTTCCGTGAAATCCAGGAAAATCTCAAACTTTTCAGAAAATGAAATTTCTTGTTCTTTTGTACATTTTTCGCACTCAACGAGTGACATTTGTGTCCGAATATCTGTCAATAAAGTGAACATGGGTTTTGTCAGATCCGGTGATTCGCGGTTCACGGGCGCCATCTAGCAAAACGATTTTCTGTGTAAAATGAAATGTACAGTTTCCTAATTGAAACAGCATGATGATTGGGTATTTTCAGTATATACTCCTACTCTGTGTACCAAAACACTTGGGGGTACATTTAATTCCCCGATTGATTGTGCGCTATTTATTGTGTGCAACATGATCACCCATAGACCAAGATCGTATATCTTCCACCCTATGTGAAACATGTGAACTGGTGAGATCTAACCTACTTAGGCCAGACAGTTTACCAGAGGATTATAAACCCCTTATTATTCAAGAGAAACTCCATCTCCTATATAACAACTCAGTGAGTAAAGGGATGCTGAAAATCTCTACATCAAAACCTCTGAAAACACATAAAGGAAGGGACATAATCATAGTAGTAGATGTTTTGAAAGATGTGGACTGAGCGGGGAAACATGCATTCTCGCTATGAATCACCTATCTGTTCATCAATCTAACTAGGGTATGGACAGGAACTTTGGGGATCACAGCGAAAAAATGTAATTTGTGGTAAACAGTAAACGAGTTCTACTCTAGCCTTGCTCAGCAAATGTAATATTGCTTATTTTTGATCCAAATGTTAGTCACTTACTAGGTTTTGAGGGTTTAAGGCGAAACCGCCTATTTAACGAGCGGCATAAACAATCACGTCTGAGCATGATGTCCGACTTATTGAAGCAGTTTGATATGATCGCTCTATTACCCCACCGATGGACCCAAAGGTCAAGGGCAAATTGCACCCAGTTTACCGAACAGTCATACTCCGCCTTCTTCGGGCTCGGTGCCTCAGTCAAAGCTCCTTTTATGTGATGGAAAAATCAGGTCGTACTGACTTGATGGGGTCTGCGATGGACTAGTCCCAATGAACGAGCCGTGACGGCCTAAACAGCGATCACTCAGTGAGATTGCCCGAAGAACTGGGCTAGTAAATTAACTTGATGGTTCAACTAAACATTTTTTAACTTCAAAAACTAAAGAGCTGCTTGTTGCTCGACTGTTTCCCAGCGGGTCAGGGGTAGAGGGGATCCAATGGAAACAAAGTCATTCAAAGTTTATCATCGTGTACCGAGTCCCTCAAACACACTTTTCGGAATCACAACAGTCAAGGAATTTTCCATTGGCTTGTTGAGATCAGAACTCTGTGAGTAAACGATTTGTGGACCTCAATCCTTCCCGGCCGAAAATGAATCAGACAACGCATGAGCAGAGGAATGAACCGAATCAATCAATGGTTACCGCATACGTGAATTATTTGTGTTTAAACGTGGGACCTACTAAGGGGAATACCTTGTCCCTCCCTATCCCTTTAGTTTTATTAGGTCATCTCAACTGTTCACCCAACCAAAGTACTTTATCGCTGCTTCCCTACCTGAGGGTGGTTCTCACTACTTTAAAACGAACTCACCGACGAAATACGCTAAACTACTGTGATAAAAACAGTGGGTTTGTTTTGCGATTTTAAACTATATAGGCTTCTTATCAGCAATATTTAAATGCTGTTATGCACGTAGAAAGAGATCTTTGGACCTCAAAACTGGCTTGATTACATAAGTGCTAGTTGGCCTTGATCGGTTAATTCGGACAAAAAATAATAAATATCATAAGAAGTTCCCAAACTCTCAATAAGGTAAATTAGAGTTTGTTAATTCCCTACACTTTTTGTGGATGGAACAAATAATGAAGAAACCACAGCCGAATTCGAGGGCTTATTGTAAGCTCGAATATACAAGGCACCTAGTTATATGGCTACCTTCTCACTCTCGTGTATAAGAGGCAAAACGTTAGTCAGAAAATAGGCGCTCAATGTCATTTTTTTCTTTGTAGTTCGTAACATTGGTAGACCAGCATGTGTGTTATTTGTTTCTTGATTCGAACTCGCTATTTATAGTTAGGAACGTTGAGAGGGAATAAACTCAATACTAATATATTATCGCGCATCAGTCAGCTTCTAATAAACAATTATCAAAACAAGATAAAGGTCTACAGATTGCCACAAATGTGTCCTATCCTGATAACGTCCTTCCAGTTCCGTTTGAAAAGAAACCGACAGCAGTTAGCTCTTCAGCCTTATCATATCTATTTATTCAGTTTGGCTGTCCCGGCTCCATTCCATAAATATGCCGCAATAATTATATGTCGGAAGTGACTTGTTTTCCTAGCACTATTGCGATTTCCAACATCTAAGGAAAGCGTATGACGTTCGCACCATTACCAAACGAGAATATATATATCAAAATCGAAAGTGATTTCAAACTAATCAGTCAATGCCGCTTTTCAAAATATCCAATTTGAAACAGACTCATTTAAATCGAACCCATTATTCACATTCTCTCATGTTTATCTTCTTAAGAAATCATTTGGGAATCGGTTGACATCCGGAGCATGTATTTTTTCATGATCCAGCAACATTTGACGAGGATTGATCTTAACAAGGTTTTCTACGCAAACAAACGAATTTTGTCTTTCTGGCTGTCTGCTTTATTCGGTTTCACCATCCAATTGTCCATGTTTTTTATGCGGGCGTTTCGATTTTCTTTTATTCCTAAACTTTTCGTGTGTCGTTTCTAAAACCAAGTTTTGTTCACCGTTTTCATTCATTCCTACAACAGCTGAGAGCTGTCGTCCGTTAGGACAGTCACATGTTCGTAACTTCCTATGCACGACTCATATAACTATGGAATTTTTTGTCGAGTTCTTGGGTTGTACCAATTGTTTTTCTTCTGATCTAATCTCATTTCATATGGATTGCCAGGCCATATTAAGAAAACTTCACTATTCGAACACTACTCTTTACTTTTAGTGGCGGGGATAAGCTACTCTTCGTTATCTGTTCTGTTTCTGGAAACACTGGACGGATTTAAGAGGTGTGCACTTCGGTGATCTTTCGAACGTCATATGTTTGGTTACTGATTACGGACCCTAAGTTCATCGATTGACGGAAAATGCTAGTCAGCGTTTAGTTTATTCAGTGTTCATTTGATAGGCCGGTCATTTTGACTGTGAAACTGCTGATCACCGTTCATGTCTTTAGGTATCTTCAAAGATAGGCTGTTAGAAGCATATTACAAGTTTTTGATAAACGAGAAAGCTCGTTCCATTCTCCTTATTACTTTCATTGTTTCTGTTATGTTTTCCCGACCTTTTATTCGATGGCTGTCCAGTTTCAAACTGTCCTAGACCTGCCCCACAATTCATCATCTGAATCGAGATAGGAAGCAGTAACATCATTAGCTGGTTGAACGGGGTTTCAAAATAGACACTTTGGTCTACAATTTAAAACAAAGGCAGTCTGAATCATATTGCAGTCGACGGAAAAGTAATAAATCCTGATTGATGGGAAAAGGCTAAGTTTAAATCGATCCCGGGTTTGGTAATCTTAATGTCCGGAAAATTGTGACCAGATTAAAAGCTGTTCACAAACCACTTGCACTGCCGGAAAAGGTTCAGAATTTCATTTATCCAAAACTCGTTATTTATGCCAATTACAACCAGAAGTTTTTCTCCACAGAAACAAAAAAGGTGCGGTTCATTGTCGATTAGCAATTCTCTCAGCTAATGAATTTTATTATGAGACCGCGTGGTGAGAGTTAAGATGGTTTTCGTGTCTGTAAAACTGCGATCGGAAGTGAAAATCTGTTCATTTCCGCTGTTAAGAATATCACTTATTGCTAGCCTCTTGTTGTATGTTCAAATGTTCAGCTTATTGAGATGATTAAATTAATTCACCAGATGGTTTATGACTCAGTTATCAATTGGGTATCTTTTAGCAGCAGATGGAGTTTGTCTGCTTCGCAAAGCACTGCTGTGCCATGGACATACATTCAGGTGCTGAGTCTCCCGCAAGAAACATTCTACGCCCGGTTAGATGAACACGCTTGTTGGCAATACAAAAGACACCATAGTTCCTCTACAGCAAGATCTATTGAACCCAAACCCTTATCTTGAAATCTAATGTCCTCCTATTCGACGTACGTTCAGAATGGCAGTTAGTCGAGCGTTCAAAAACCTTTGTGGAAGCCCGGATGCTTGAGGCATTTAACTGCAATATGTTGAACTAAATTGTCAAT
The DNA here is from genome assembly GCA_900618425.1 of Echinostoma caproni. Classification (NCBI taxonomy): domain Eukaryota; kingdom Metazoa; phylum Platyhelminthes; class Trematoda; order Plagiorchiida; family Echinostomatidae; genus Echinostoma; species Echinostoma caproni. Next base: position 50,068 of record UZAN01041137.1, read on the forward strand.
TGAACAATGACTATATTGCAGCAGCATGCTTGCACTATATAACTCTATCATTTTGTTCAAAGAATTTCCTTTACCTCTCCAGTGAACATCAAAGGCTGGGGTTTGTCCCCTTCCATTGGTTGTATAATGGTTCGATGCTTTCCCTTGAACACAACGAAACGAATTTGCTAAACAGTGCTTACAAGTAAGCGTCGGCAATTGAAGAACCTGATAAACGTTAACGAAATCAAATGAGATTCAATGATGCATTTTGCTTGCTGGGCAAATGCACTTGGTTTTTCCATCAGCCCTCTAATCATCCACTTTTCCCTACATATGCCACAGCCCTGATATGATGAAAAACGAGTTTAGAAAGTTTCTAAATCTGTCCTCATATCTCTCAGATTGGCGCTGTTGTGAGCGGGGTCTGATGCCCGGAAATCACTTGCAAATACCGGTTGTATTATTTCCTGTGTGTGCAGAGCGTGATCACGTTTTGCTCACTTGCCCGATAGTGAAGCGTGTTACACGTCTGTGGTCTACCTGTGAGGTACCGGTTTGGTTGGTCAATTCATTCGCGCTGCTGGTGAGACCCATAACCGGTCTAAATAGCTGCACATTTCTCCTAGCTTTTCAATTCACTCTTCATTTGCTCTGCACATAACGGCATCAAAAACCCAGTTTTACTTATTAAATTATATGCAGATTATTTGTGTTCACACATTAGCATTTATCTGTATAAGCAAAAACTTATCGATTCGTCCATTCATTGTTACACTACTCTGTATCACAAAATGGAAGGTGATCAAAAACAGTTACTTTTCGTTGTTGGTTTTCTCTTCTTCGCGGTTGGTTACAAGCGCGATGAGAACCCCGTAGCTGTCAACAATGAATGACGTTTTACCCAAATTGGTACAGTGAAACAAACGACCTGCTATATCTGTTCTCAAGGTGTATATCACACTCGGATTTGCGTGTTCACATGATTGCGTGCAATGTGCACGCCTTGTCTGTCATTTCCATTCGTCTGTGCCTTCTCTCTCTCGGTCCCCCCATCCCACCCTACCCTCACCACATTCTGAAATCGTTTTTCCATTCGACAAAACTGTTAAGTGTTTGTATGTGTCCTGCATCTATGGCACGATCAGTCTGTGTGCAACAACAACAACAACAACAACAACAACAACAGTAACCATCATTTTTGTGTTGCATATTTTGGACTGCCTGTGATTCTATCGTTTCCTCCTTACGTAAACCAGATGAGGTCACTCGGGATTCGACAGGTTTTGTATTTTCCAATTTTGACCGGATGCATTTGACGTTTGGTTGATGAATTCGGCTGCCGTCAGACGCTTCATTTTCGATGAAAATCTTCCAATTCCATGCTAATGAAAATTAAATCGCTTTGTCAATGCGTATATATGACGTTTTATCTGTTTCTGATAAATATGGTAAGTAATCTTGGAACTACGCAAAATACATCAACGAAATCCACGTTTTCAGGTTCAAAACAAATTTTCAATGGGATAATTGCAGTCTTATCAACGGCGTTTAAACCTATAAGTGCTTACGAATACATGAACTATACCATATTGCGAACGATTTGTTGAGAGAAATCGATAAGATGTCGTCTGTGAGCGCACCCAACTGTTGTTCAGCTGTTTATTAGGAAGTTCAACATCCCATAGGTGGAACAGTAATTATTACCCAATATTTATCGCAGTGTTTCAACTATTGTAGCATAGTTCCACGGGAGACTTGGGTCTTCATTCCTAGAATTCCTAGTTAATATTCCTTATCCACGTTTTCAGATATCCCCCAAGTGGCCAGCGTAATCAATGCATAGATCTGTCAAACACATTGTTTTGGTGTTTCTTTATCTGGGAGTTGTAGAGTGTTCTCAAACCACTGCAGTTTTCTGCTTGGAAGAGAGTAAGACAGTTCTTCATTACCAAAACAGCTTTTGTGCAACGTTTGCGATGATATCAGTCGAAGGACAAAATGTAATGAGCTGTAATATCAAAAAGACAACAACCAAAATTGTCGGATGAGAATGCATGTTTGATGGTTGTGAAAACTGGAACTGAAAACTGAGAATTCTTAAATGTTTCAAAAACCGTTTTTTAATGTTTATCACATGCATAGGGCGGTGTCCGCCTATGTCAGTGTGAGAACACTACCCAAAATTCCTTAGGAAATGTTTCGAAATCGGCTGTTGAACTTCTTTTAAACGATAGCGCTGATTAATTCAAATGTCCCTAATATATTGCCCTCCTCGTTGAAAACGAACGGTCGATGCAAAACGGCTGTGCTTTGCTGAACCGAAAATGTCCCCATGAGAAACATTATGACGTGGCATGCACTAATGTTGATTTAGTGGCAGCCAAGTAGATGAGATCCATTCAAAAGCATGCTTTGAAAATCAATCCGGAAATGTTTTCTTTAACTCTTACTTTTCGCGCACGACCAGCAAGACCTAATTTGTGCTTTCGGTGCACATTGGTCCAACAACTTCTATGAGCCCGGTCGAAGGTTGATTTTACTATACGTGGTCGAAACAATGACGTCATTTAACGAGGCAACATGCCGTGGGGGCGTTCCCTGTGTGTCTGTCACATCGTGCACCAGTATCTAAGCCCACCCACCCGGTTGATAAAATGATGTGGGGATCCCGATAGGTTTTGTTACTCCACTCACAATATATTTGTTTGTGCGCAGTTTCATACACACACCCTTCGAATAGCTCAGAACTGGTTGAAACGACCAGTAACCAGTGATTTTGCTCCGATGAAGATTCCTGCTTCCATGACTGTTACCCTGGTTCTTTCACGTCAGCGTTACGCGGAAAACTTCCTCCGATATTAGGCAATAGTGGCCCCTACTAGTTTTATTTCCTCCTTTTCCCTAAGCAGTTCAGGGTTTTGTGGCTCCCCTTTGTGGTCTTCTCCCCATCATGTAGGCATTGCCTTTTGAACCGAATGTCCTTTTACAGCTTCAAAGTATTTTTCATCAAAGGTTTGTTATTCTTGATCACACTGTGTACTTAATCAATGAAAGATCTTATTCGCGACACGATGAAGTTGTGTGATAGCCAATAACAAGCACAGGGCAGCTAATGCATCCGCATTTGAGGAAGAAGTTATCATCAGTGCTCACCACTGGTTTCTTCCCAGCTGATCTTCACAGGGAACAATCATACTACTGTGAGCAGAATACAAAGGTCCCGGGATCTAACCATGCGCATGAACAACACAACAAAGATGATCCAAAATTGTTATGACTTCGCTTCCCCCAATAATAAAACGGTGTCAAAACAGGGTGATTTCAACTAAACGAGGTTGTGGAGAATAAAACAATGAAAAAATAAGAACTGTTATTAGGTGTTTCATTCCCTGATCCGATTTTTTTCATTTATTGAAAGTTTCACTTCACTGTCTTTTACATATTTTTTTCATGTACTTTGCACGCTCCGGGGGGTGGACGTAGAATACAAAATAAAAATAGTTAATAAAATTCAGCCTCTACACGATTCACCGGGACCACTGGCATTTCAGTTTACAGACGGTGTACAACATCAAAAATCTCGTATGATGCTCGTTTCTGCAGTTCACATGTCACTTTGAATTTTCCTGCAAATAATGAAAAATAATACAAGAACAGTGAGTTGTAGATAACATGTAACAAATAACATCTTGTCTTTCGTCAAAATTCACTCCACTCAAGGTGAGTCCGTGTCGTCTTGCGCATAGCAATCTATTCACGCGTAATTTGGGAACATGTCCGGCTGCAAATGACAAAATAGTGATTCGCATTACTTGTTGAACTTGCAGTTTAATCGTAAAGGGCAGCATTTCTCATTCAATTGATGAAATGCGCTTATCCTGTACGCGACAACAGTTATTCCTACTTAGTAGGCCATCATTCCCACTATCCGCCGAAGGGAAGTGATTACACCAAATTAGAGGCAAATGCAAACCTTAGACTTGACAGATAACCGGTTGCATGTAGAGATCTAATAGCACGTTTTGAGATGGCGGTCGATCAAGTTACGCTATCAGTGGTCACTCTCCAACTCGACTGCCCAATTCAGCACACGCACACACATGTAGGCATCATCAGGCCCCACAAGCGAAACCACGTTGAACCATATTATAGCATCATCATCAAACTTCACCTCTACCATAGAGCCAGACACATGGGCAACCTGCTGCATCTGTCACTAGATACCTCATGATGATGGGTAGTAACGGCCCCTGAACCTAAGGACCACCACAGGTTTTGTTTCACTGAACCGATTGAAATTAGAAGACCAAAAACTAACCCATATGTAAAAAAGAAATCTTCCGTTAGTCTCTCATGTTTGAACATTCATCCATCTGTATGAGACTGGTATTTTCAGCAATAATGTACCAACAAAAAGGGAAAGTATGTTTTTAGCATACGCATTTTTACAATATTGCATGATTGCATGAGGAAATGCATAAATACACTCAACAAGTCACCTGCATCCTTCTCGATCAGGCTTCTAAGCTGCGCAGAATAGGTTTCGTAAAATCACTGCAGGCTGCAATCGCGAAAATCAGTGAAATCCTAATGAGTGGTGTGCTTTATCTGTTATATCATACAATAAAGAACGAAATTTGTTTGATCCAGTTAACTACCTGTAGACCTACCCAGAGCATTATTACACAAAAGTTTTTGCCAAATAGGTGTCACTCAGAAATCAGCGAAAAACAATTACTTATTGATCTGTGCTCGATCGCAGCCACTTATTATACCCAGGTTCTCAGCGAACGTATAAAATAGGTCAGTGTTCTGTGTTGGGATAACATATCAAACCACAGTCTAGAAACGAACAGCATCAGTTGGAAGACATCCCACCGTGAGTACGCAATTAAGCCTGACAAATATCGTTTCACTTTAAAATCTGCCCTCAAGTAAACGCTTTTTGTAAGAGAGTGCATATTTTTCTTAATTGAAAAGAACATGAGCCCTTATTGTTTTAAGAAAGTGGTACAGATAGTTGTTTTTAGTTAATCTCGTGTGAATTCAGACTCTAAATTTACCTCCTCACTGATCTATGTGTTTGTTTTATTTGTTTTGAGAGTCTAATCATTTCAGTGGAAATTAAACTAGGAAGCATGTTGTGCACATGCATACCAATACCCGCATTAAACACATGAGGATTTTTCGCCTATTATTTTGGCAAGGGACAATAAAAGGTTGCAACACTTTGGTTTCGTGCTTGCGAAGCAAGTGATCAAACATTTATTATCTCCTGTTCGTCAGGACTGCAAAAACCGAATACTAGGGAAAAGCGGCTGATTCGCTGTTGAACAGCTGACTAGCATTCAGTACAAATTATTGAATCACAGAATTGGTAGACTATTCATACGCCAAATACTAAAGCTGGCTCATCACCCCTTAAAGCTTTATAAATTTCGGAATGGCTGCAAAGCGCTTTTCCTTGGTGTTTAGCTTGATTTATTTAGGGCAAAGCTGACGTGTGTAAAGTGCACTGTTTACGTATTTGATAATTTGGGGTGCATCTGGGTAAACTGCCACTATATGATACTCTCTCCGACACAGAGGTCAAATATTTGTCGGTTAGCTGACAACTGCCCATACCCAAAACGATCAGCATGCTACTCCTATTTCATACTACCCGGAATTCCTTCGACGTTTTATTCTTGTCGTCAAGATGCTATTCTGAGTGGAAAAGGGTGTAAATGAAACTATGGGATGTAAATAGCAATGTTTCACTATCCAGTGCTCGGTTCTTCACATCGAATCTCAAAAAAGTCAGTTCTCAAGATAGATTGTGAAATAGTTCTTGTTTCATTAATGGTAAGTTATATTTGTCGCGTTAACGGAACGCATACTAAGAAATCAGCATTAGACAGTAAGAATAAAGATAGCGAAAATCAAATTGGATAAATTCCATCACACGGACAGTTTTCGGCTTTTAGGACATTTACCTGATGCATACCATTTCAGACTGCTGGTTTTCATGAGGAAAATGCCACTATGTTTAAGCTCTTGGCGGAGCAGTTTTTATGAGCCTTTCACAAATTTTCCTCCAATTTTGGGAAGTTGTAAACGTTTCGTTCCGTATGTACATGTTTGGACTGCAATCAAATTCAATCCGTTTTTCCACATTCCATTGTAAGCTCAATTCGAACAATAACCTAACAGTTTCCGCTCCTTCGTACATAAAATCGAAGGCGAAGTCGATCGGATGTGGATTTCTTGGCTATTCCACTAATTCCGACCCGATTATTTAATTTAATATTTTTCCTCTGGAATACTCGCTCTTTCCCGAATAGATAGTGTTAACATTGAATTCAGAGAAAAAATTCCACATGAGTAAAAATTCTATATTGCTTTAAACAGTTAGATACGCATAAACCTACGAAACGTTTGAATGAAATGAATTGAAACATCTATCAACGTTATCAATGCGAGTGCATGTGGTTGCCGGGGTTCGGTTAGAAATGATTTTGACCAAAGTTGAATGTGATACGCTTCTGGGCACACTGGGTAAATTGTTGTCACTTTTCGACGATANGAATGACATAAAGGAATACAGAACGCTTTCGTTGGGTCTACCTTGTGACTTCTTTCGGCCAAGTGCCAAGATACGGCCGAGGTTGCTCATATTCTGTAGTCTGTATATATGGGTTAGGCTGTCATTGATTATTGTACATACTTAGAACTGTGTTTCATCATTCTGGTTCTCAACAATGGTAATATATGTTTCATTATAGAGGTTGACTAGACGAAAATACAATTTCTAAACTTTGCCAAAATCTCCATTGAAAGGCGGTTTCCTAAAACCATCTGTTGACTTCATCCAAGGGTTATTCAATACCGTTATATTCAACCTTAGTTGGATTTGATTTTAAATAACCTCTAAAGAACGTTCATGAAATCAAGAACAGACGATAATTTGAGATTTTTCATTTCATCGTGGGAAGTGGTTACCGAATGGTAACTTTAAATTATCGCCTCGGAGAACGTGTGTTCAAATACCAGCACCACCTCAGTTTTCCGTTGTGTGTTGTATAGGAGAAAGAAACATGAGCAAGCAAATTTAGTATAAAATTATGCCGGTAGACAGACCTAAAGCTTTCTCCATTATCCCATGAAACTAAACTGCACGATGAATCATGAGCCTAATAAAGCATATAAAAAATTAAGATGCGGTCAAATGTATCGCCTACTACACCATACTGTTGACCTTACCTGTGAAATCCATGTCCGAAAAGTATCATCCGGCTCATACCGCTGGAACTTCTGAAACCTCCTCTTTTGCTGTGTACGAGTAACTTTCGTTTTCAGATTCAAACAATGTCAGTCCCAAGTCAGACCCAAAAAGCCCCATCTCCCTTTTATTGTATCATCGCAACATGTTGCTCGATTGTTGACTTACCCCGGTTGTAACCAATCACTAGCAGTCACTAGCAATCGAAAAAACACGAAAACCTCAAATAAGGGAGGAATTAACTAAGTTTCCATATACATTACTCAGTTATTATTGTCGTTCAATTTTACACAAAAGTGACCGTTGCGAGCATAATTTGCATTTTTAAATTGTATGTTAAAATGCATCATGGAATGAAAATATATCTAAATGTATAATTTTACGAAGACAAGGCGGCAACTCAAAGAAATTCTATGGCGATACTCGGACAACGAAAACGCTCGGTGATGCGACGAGTGCAGCGTAGGCACGATCCCTTTCAAACACCATTTCAAATTCAGTTTGTTCACTGTAATCATTTTGTTAACCCTATCAGTTACAAATCTGGCATCACTTCTGTTCCCATGTGCCTATTATGGCGTTTTCTGCCAGTGTGCCTGTATAAGTGTATTGATATCAATGCATTCCAGGAGAAAGTTCCAGACACCGCGCCTCCTTTTTACCCATTTTGAATTCGCTCTGAATGTACCCGAATTTTTCACAAAAACATTTATTCACCTAGTCACGACTATCATCTAACTATAGGGTTCAATTCCATCGCACATCAGGGAATTGTCTTTATTAGCAATCTCCTAGACTGTATACGGTTCAATGGTGGTACTAATTATTTACATCTGTATTCTCATACGGTGTCATCATCCGCTATCCACCATCGCTACGTGTGTATGTCCGTGTTTTCCCTCGGTCGTACTCTATCTTGGTCATGAATTTATAAACAAACAAAAGGTATTTTAAATTTTTACTCTGTATATTTATAAAAATCAGTTGTCTGCTCTTCGTTCCTTTTTCGGCGTTCGTCTTGGGTTTTCGTACAACACTGAGCCGTTGTCAATTGCACAGAAGAACTCATTTCAGTTTCTGATAGGTTGCTATTTATAACAAAAATTGATCGAAACAGTAGTGTTTTATTGGTATATGGACAGTAGATAATACTGCGGTCATGGTTTCATAGCAAAATGAGTGATTTTCCCACAGCTTTTGCGTAGAACATGAGGAACTCGTATTGGCTGCGCTGTTTTGTGTGCTCGTCGTCTCACTGAATTTATGGTTATCTCGATGTCAAACATGTTCCGGATCCATATCTACTCTCGTCAGGGTATGCCTAGGTTGAAATCTGTTATTTCTGTCCCTCATACAAACAATAGACTTGAAGAATATGATAATCATGCTTGGATCAAGAAGCGCACGCGTGCTGGATGGCACCCTTCCCGCCAAGATGACCGTGCCGTCACTGGTCAGTACCAACATTCGCTCTCCTCAAATATCTCGGATTTAACTTCCTCACTGAACACACGCATCGATTCCAACAAATCGCCTCGCTTGAGCTTACTACGAAGGCAAAATGAACGATCCTATAAATCTCACTCTCATCCTCAACCGTTCTTGCAAAACGTTTTCGTTCACGTAGTTCACGTATTAACCAACAGATTCACTTTGGATGCTGTCTCTACTCTGGTGCATTTATAAGCAACTCGTTGAACAGCCCGGCCAAATTTGTTGGTTGCGTTTTTCTCGATTATTCGTCTGTTTTTGATTCTGTATCCCGGTCATCCCTCCTTTTTAAGCTTGAATATTTTGGCACCCGGGAGAGCTGCTTTCGCGGCTTTCTTATTATTTCACCAAAAGAAGCCACTGCACAAAGCTTCGAAGGAATACCTAAATTCTCTAGTCAATAATTCTGGTGTCCTTCAAGGGGCTGTCTTCTTTTCGTATCTTTTCTTTGCTTCGTTATTTACCTTTCAGTTCCACACCCTGCTCATATCCAAAAATATACTGACGACGTCGCTTTATGTCAGACCGTTTCTTCTTCGGAATTTTCTTTCTTCACTGAAAATCTGTCCGAAATCAAACAGTTTTCAAACCAGTCTGGCCTTAATCTTGACACAACCAAGTGCTCGGAGTGTATTCTTAGTTCTTTCCGCTCTACATTTCCGTCAGACTCTGTAACCCCGAATAGTAACCTTTTGTCTAGAGTAATCTCAGCCAAATACCAGGGTGTTACTATCGATAATAATCTTCGGTGGTCGACACACATTCAGAACTTTATGGGAAAACTTCGGCGCTTCTCCTTTCAGCTCCGAAAGCTCAGACAATGTTGCACTCCCCAACAAGTTTTGTTCTCTTTTGCGTTCTCCCTATTTTGCTTTACTGCTCCCCCGTAGTGTTTCTCGGTCCGCTGAAGTAAGACTCCAAAACTTTCCGTCCTGAATTAATGATAATAAGCCGTTTATCTTTAATTTCCGCCTATTCATTAATTACAGAACTTATTATTGATCATATGAAGTCTTATATCACCTTTGCCAATAAGATTCTAAACGACCCCAAACATCCTTTGCATTTTGACTTATCTTCTTGTTGCTCCCACTCAATCACTCAATCCTTTTATCGGTACTTACCCTCCCAAATAAACATTTATCAAAACTCCGCTGTAACTTACTTGGCTTGCATCTTGAACAACCAGGAACGAGTTATAAATGAATTACGTCAACCCTTAACTGAATGAATCAAACGTTAGAGACATTTATTTTTTTACACAGAACTCTATTGAGTTTTCTCCGGTGTGACGACGTGTCCATTTTTTTAACTCAAATATATGCGTATCTCGGCTTTCAAAAGTTATGCAAATATAAATATTTAATATGAAAGCAAAATAGTTCATCGCACTCATTAACTGCGTTTTTACCGTTATTTATCAGGAAGCGGGATTCGGTTAAACAAAAATAACTGGAAAAATGCAGGAATCGAACGACATTTGAATGCCTATCTTTGTCGAATATTCTGCGAATCTCCTTGAAAGTACGAATAATTGAAATGTTTCATAATAATCAAAGAGCACTGGATAGTTGTTTTTCTTGTTTAGGATTCGTCGGCAGTGTTTACTTTTATTTCCTTATTAAGATTCGAACCGCAAACATTCCGGTTGGGACTTCGAACCCCTACCCCGAGCTACACGGTCAACGGCTAGCACTTTATGCAAATGTTTTGAGAAATTAGGAATAGAAAATTTGCACTAATCCCTTGGATTGGTCACAGTCACCAGGCACACTGTGGATGGTCTCAGCCTAATGCATTTGAACAATCGATTGGATGATTTCAAATTTGCTACTCTTTTGGTTATTTTCTCTTATTATTTGGCGCACAGTTTGGCTTAATAAGAAATATAGATTTAGGGCTACACCTTGGGAAAACCTTAAGGTGCTTTTGGCGAACGTTTAAGGAAAGTAAAGAGACTGCCTGCCGCAGACTCATAGACCTTTTCGTTCGAAAATGGATTTCCAGACAAAATTTCAAAAGTTTCTGCACCGTTGCATTTAAACCTTTCCCGCCCAATTCATTTTCACTCGCAGTAAACCGAATTGTCGAAATTGAGACAAAACGCTAAATAATAAGATCACTCAAGTGAATCATTTAATTTGAAAGCGAAACTAATTCCCTTGAAGAGGGCTCTGTTTGATGTGTTTGAGCAACCTCAGTGGTGGGAAGTCTGCTGTGTGAACGACTCAAATGCACCAGTGCGAGAGACGTGATTTTGTTTATCACCACAACCATCATCATAGGCCAGTTTTCCAGAAACAGGTGTGGTACTTGGAAAAGCTTATTAACAACAAGGTGATAAATAATTGATAGAAAGTGGTATTTTTCCTCCTTAAAAATAACTGATCGGTTCATCTTTTAGAAAATGCTACCGTTGAAATAATTGGACCGTAGACTAACCGGTTCCTGCAGTTAAGTGACTAATCGGCTGCAACAAATTTTCAAACAGGATTGTGCTTTAAATGAGTGTCGGGCAGGCTCGTTTTCGGTTATCCGTATCATTATCAACACATACGTACTAAGGTGGACAATCAAGCATAACTTTGCTGTACCATAGACTAGCCTGCACAATAAAGTACTGGATTTAATTTCTTTTAAAACTTACATTGTTACATAATGGTGTCGGTATTGTCCAGCGCTTCCCAGTTTTTCAGTGTGGACATGCATTATCATCTGTTTTTTCTACCAGCGGGATGATTCAGGATATGCGTGGTAAGGGAGCTGGAAGGTATTACAAATGTTGGTTTCCGACAAATCGATTTATCCAACTGTGTAGATTTTTCCATCTAAAAGCTCGGTACGCAAGCGATGTAGCTATTCACGGGGCTTCATGCATATTTGTTTTAAAAATAAAATGTTTTTGTATCCCTGGCGGGGCTCTTACCGCCAACCTTCGGGTTAGGTGTTGACCGTCGACCGCATAGCTCAGAAACAAGGGTATAAACCCCCAACCGATAAGTTCACGGTTCACGTCCAGTCAGTGATTCGAAAGGTATGCACTTCTGAGGAGCTCCAATGAGGACGAAACACCAGTGCGTTGTTATTAGTCAATCAGCACAAAAGTTTTATATGGCATTTAAATGAATATAACTGGTGTGTGTAGAGGGTACGATTTCCGAAGAGGTGAACGCACACACAAGATCATCAATGGTACTCAGTTTCGGTGTAACACAAAAAGGTCTGATCCAAATAATAGCCGTCAAAAAAGGAAACATGTTACTGAAAATTTGTAATTGCTGTGGGTCCTCTAGACTTATTTACCACTGATGGACATTATGGTTGAGTGACTTCACTAGATTACTTACTTTCAAATGGAAGGTTTTAGATTTTCAAAGTCAAAATAACCATGAATAGGAAACAAAAATGTTTTGCACTGGTAGGAAGAAGTTTTCTTCTCGCTTATTTTTTCTATTCTGGGCAAATACATTTTGCTCCTAAAGTTCCCTTAAATTTCAAAAAAACATTTTCATAACTTGTGTTAATGAGAAGAAGAAATTTTTGGATACTCAGCTATTGAGAAAGCTTGCATGTATGTATACCCTAACTAAAATGTACGATGAGACCCTGAGCAAAATCAAAGTCATGAACACATATGACACAGAGTAGGGTTTTGCCACATCAAAGAATTCTGGCGGAAAATGTGGTCATGCAAGGTGTTCCACTGAACCAAGTATAGCGAAAATCGAGCTTCAGGCAAGCTTGTGCAACGCCCACACTTAACACATAAATACACTTAAAATCTTAAACCGTTTGCTACATTAATGAACCAAATAAGGTTGTAACAAAGTACTACTTTAAGCTGGGGTGGAGACGTCAAATTGATTAACTATACACCTATTACAAGTGAATTGGGAAACTGTGGTTCCATCAAGTGAAAATAGTAGCCTAGATAAAGTGTGATTAAACATTCAATGTGTTGGATACCGTGAGAAATAATAGCATAATTGTTATCCTTATCTGTGTATTAAATTGAAAAGAGGTGACATTTATATAAAAACATTACAGTAATGTAGATCAAGTACGGGTTTCAATAATGAAAGGAGTGGAAATTCAAAACGTTGACAAAAAACGCACCATTTTGTTCAAAAGTTTTCATTTTGTCTGAGTATTATTTTAGCAGCGATAAGGGGTATAAACCGCCCAAAAATAACAATACGCAGACCCCGGTCAGTGTGAACTCATTTGGATGAGAGTAAATAATTCAAAATTTTGCATTATTTACAGTTTAAAAATGACATTTTGTTTGAAAATATAGTAATACATCAGAACTATTCTGATATTTATTTTTGTCAGCAACTACATTTCACTTATCTATGTTTGTTTGAGCAGTGTGCTAGTTGAACTTTCATCAATTGGTATATTATATTTTTTGGTATGTTTGGTATATTTTGGTATGTCTCTTTTTACTTCTTTTTTTATTTATTGAATATACAGGTGTTGACCAAACTCGTGCAACATCACCCTCATTTTGAAAATCCATTTC
>UZAN01041138.1:0-10734 GCA_900618425.1 Echinostoma caproni
ACCAAAGATGGTGACACTCTCGAGCATGTTACACTGTTGGTCTCAAGCCACTACACTTTTCCGTCCTGTGCAACCTGACCTGACCTGACTAAATATTCCTGAGAGCCATTGCCCAGAACGTGATACTGCACCTTACTTTCTGGCTTTCAGGAAAAAACCTATTGATTCACAGTGTTAGAATCCACAAGAACAGCTAACAACACATCAATCTGGACGCATGATTGTCCCAGGCAACACATTGTCCTGTGCAAACTGAACTAAACTGAACTGAACTGACCTCAACAAACAGCGCGCTTTTTGAAGGTTGTACCTAATTTCGTGTTGAAATTCATTTATTACGTGGAACAGATTATTATTTTCAAATGAAACCGAATATTGAATTCTTATTCTATTCGTTGACCTACTTCTTCGCATTCTATGGTCTTTGGTTTACAGTTTACTCTGCGTCACACAGCCATAGTAAGTTAACACATTTCAAGATTATTTAATTATTGTACAGAAAATATGAACAAATTTGTGGATTTCGGACTCGTAGAAGTGCGAGAATTTTTACCGTTGTTGGGAAAAAGATTGAAATACATAACTCAAGACATATCGATGTACGCTGAATGGAACGTTTTACTACAATTTATTAAGTATTCATCAACGCTTTTATTGTATATTCCAATATCAGTTATTGGCTCTTTGTGTCCAAGAAAAGTTAGTGTTATTATTTATTTTTATTTAAAGGTTCATCAAATTTTCAGAATTTCTGCATCAATGGTCATATCAAATTATTTATTTGGATACTACACTACTGCTGGTCTACTTTTTGTGACCCTGACGTTTTTCTTCATAGGATGGCTTTTACATGGTCACCCTATCCTAATTTGGATACAACTGATTTTTACTTTCCATTATGCCAACGGCATAATAGAAAAATTGATGATGAAGGTAAGCTTCATCATACTTTACATATGTGGTGGAATGTTGGATGCAATTCAAATGAATCAAACTGAGGAAGCTGAGAAGCAAATTACCGATAAGATGAAACGGCTTGAAGATCGAGCTACACATCATTTTGTCTGTCTGAAGATCTTAAACCCGTAGTCTCTAACGTGTCCCGCCTATATGGTCTACCCAAAATTCACAAACATGTTATACCAATGCATTCCATCACCTCCACGACAGATTCAACTCAGCACGCATCTGCCCGTTATCTGGCAAAATACCCATACGTCAACTTTTCACGAATCATACACTTGAGGATGCCTTTCAGGTTTTGAAATAACCAAAAGTGTGAACATTAACGATCGACCAATGTTCTCTTTGGATGTTGCTTCTCTTTACAAATGTTCCCCTGTTAAAATGGTCNNNAAGAACTTCCACTGAGATGCATACGAGGTGAACAATTTTTCTTTAATAACATCCAACCGCCAAGTCCATGGTGCTGTTATGGGTTCACCCCTCGGACCTTTTTCGTCGATATATTCATGACAAAATAAGAGATAACTTCCTTATCGATTAGTTGCTTTGACCAATGTCGCCGTTAGGTTGATTACATTTGTGACGTGGCTAACAGAAACGCTAATCTTGCCCACTTTGAGTCATAATTCAACGCAGCACATTGGTCAATTATGTTCACAACTGAACCAAAGGAGAATGATTGCCTTCCGTTTTTGAAGGTTCATCGAACCAGACACCCAGATGGCGTTATCCAAAGAAAGATATATTAAAAAGCAAAACAGTAAAAAAATTTTGATAGCTTTGTCGCACCCTATGGAAAAACATAATCCCGTGTGCTGTCTCTTGCAGAGAACAAGACGTATCTGTTCAGAAGATACTTTAAGGAACTAACTTGAAGTAGGGAGAAAAACCTTACTGAGAAATGACAATCTTGAGAATTTTATCAAACGTAATTGAACTGAGCAGCACAAGTCAACAGAAATATCAAAAGTGGAGAAGAAAATGCTTTTAGAAAACCTTCATTCAAGGGTGATATCGCCACTGACAGGGCCAGTAGAGTTTTATCCTAAGCAGTAAAATCCAAGTTTAANTCCGATACTACAAAAAAGATAAACTGCTTACGTTTACTTCATCTATGATTGTTTACCAATTCACGTGCGTCTGTGGTGCGAATTATATAGGTCCAACGACAAGGTAACGGATCAAAAACACATTCCACGCTGGCTCATACAGGGTAGAGGTGGAGCTGTGTCAATCTCGATTGTTGCTCATTTTGTAGGAACGGGACACTAGGTCCACTTGCGCTCGGTACTAATGACCATTTACTCATTCTCACCACTCCCCTTAAGAGCAATACGGTTTCGGACGTTAGGAATCACAGAGGCTATTAGCATCCGACTCATGAAGCCTAGGCTGTGTGAAAAACGAAAATTGATTCAAGCTCTCAGACTCCATTGATCAATGAAAGAGAAACTCGCTTGTTCACATGACAATGACGTAACGGAGCGACTTTAGTAACGTAATCCAAACAGAGCGGAAATTCGGAGTTCTCTTGGGTTCACTGCCAAACATATGACTCATCCAACTTTATGTTTGACCTTATTGAAATTTTTCCATATGAATGTGATTGTAAATGCTTGAAAAGGAATTCAACAAAGACGTACATCTATAGTGTTTTTAATCATTGGGTATATATCGTAATTTGAAAATTGATAGCAACATAATTAAATGCAAGGAATTTACATTCCATTTGTTTAAATTCTAAACGATTCTTTAGTTCCGTGTGGGTAATGGAGGATTTGGTTAAATTTCAAATGACAATTCGTCATGTATATAGCAAATGAAGCGTGAACTGAATAGCTCGGAAGCACTGGACAGCTGATGAGACCTAACCAGGTCGAAAAAGCCGTCAGGTTGTGAATGTTTCCGACCGAGTCATAACCCTGGAGGCTAGTGCTGAGTTGAGCAGGGTCCGTGGCCCACAACAAGCTCTCGAAGATGGGTTGTGCTATATCGTATAAATGGAAAATGAAAAAAGGTCTGATCAGCTGCCCGGTGGCGTAGTGGGTAGCACGCTTACGTTCTGACCACGAAGTCCCCGATTCTTTAGTTGCTCGTTCAATAACCGGAACTTCTCCACGCTATTAGCAAGAAATGCAAAACACGTGAAAATTCGGAGTTACCTTGTGTTCTTCAAGTTACATGATCCACAGTCCTTTGGAGAATTTCTACTTCCTAAGGAAGGCTTAGCGCAACGGTTTCTCGACGGCATCTGTAATTACCAACCTGTCATAAGAACCGAAACCTACTGTTCAGTCCTGGAGATTTACTTTCCTGTAAACCTACTATAACAATGTATTCTGTTGTCCTCTTTTTGTATCGTTTAATTGAATTACAATTCAGGAACTACCTGAATAACTAACTATGGAACCTAGACCACCTAGGAGTCAAAGCGTCATCTAGGTGCCCCTTGGCAGTTGATTGTTTACCCCCTAAATTACCATGTGAAGCGTTTACTAAGTATCCCAACAGACACAGTAAAGGAATACTTCAGTGATGATCAAAATTATTCCAATGGCAGACCTTTAAAAGTTCTCATTTTTCCCGATCAATTCACCCATCCTTTACTATCATCTTGGATCCATTTTGTTTATTAGTTACTACTCAAGGTTGCGTAACTATTTAATTACTGGAGTATTTTCATTGAATTCAACTGCGTAGCTCAAAGGTGATATGTTTATAATCTACCTAAGAGCATAATCATGGTTTCTATGATCACCAACATTTAATTCATCATGAGCTCTAACCAGCGTGATGCACATGACAGTGTGTCACAGTTTTATTAATAACTTCAATGAATAAACATTTTATTATATTTCTTATTTATAATCCTATTATTAAAGTGTAATATGGAGGAGGTAATGTTGGAAAGTCGCTAGGTTATACGGTGATGCAATGGTATTAGGGTCAATCAAACAAATTACTAGTTGTAACTAATCCCATTATGATGCCGTAGGATCCACTTCTGATGTATTCTGTCCATTTATTTCGAAAACCATGGAAGTGTTTAGAATAACCTACTTTGTTTAGCAATAATTAAAGAAGCTATATTGCTAAACGCAAGAATACCGAAGTCTCATGAAAATACAATAAAAAANAAAAAATTGGCGTGTTATTTATTCTGATGCATTGTCTTTACAATTGCTTCCATTACGTATGCATGGTACAAAAATATCATGCATTGTCCTCAACATAAGCACAATTTAATTCTCTTGTATTGAGTAGTAGTGATCTGAAGGTTTAGCCATTTTCACCGATTTGAATCCGATCCCATGGTTCAAGGCTCAAACCCAACCACAGTCCCCCAAATTTAGTGGAAGGCCGCTTTACTGA
This sequence comes from Echinostoma caproni, assembly GCA_900618425.1. Taxonomy (NCBI): domain Eukaryota; kingdom Metazoa; phylum Platyhelminthes; class Trematoda; order Plagiorchiida; family Echinostomatidae; genus Echinostoma; species Echinostoma caproni. Next base: position 4,339 of record UZAN01041138.1, read on the forward strand.
TATGTAGTTCAATAATACACCTGACTTAGTGATTTACCACTCCAAGTTCCGGGGCTTAGGTTGCCAAGTTCAAACACTAAACAGCCAGTCTTCACAATTATAGGGCCCACCCGGTCTGTTGTTCATCAGATAGATGTATGTCATGAAACAAAAGTAAACCCGGATATCCAAACTGCTAATTAAAGCACAATCTAAAAGACCTCAAAGTGTTTTAAACTAACTTTATTCCGTCTTACATAGTAATTGGATCAATAACTGATCACCGATACTACTATATAGCATGCATTGTGAGGGAATTTATTATTTCACGAACCGTTATACCAGTTGTTAAAATTTCTTCTGAATTTCATTGTAGTGCATCATTTTCCGAATATATACTAAATCTGATAGAAATCACCTCTAAGCCTCTGTAAATTATTGGCATATTTTCACGCCTGTTTGAATAATTGTCAGGTGTTTTGCTCAAATGATGACTCACAGACACAAGCGAATCCGTCGCTTTGATTTTTTCTTGAATGGTCCTTATTAACAGGTCTTTAGCCAATCATCCATGAGTATCAGTAAATTTCAGTCCTCATTTTCGACGGCCGTAATTCGCGAAAGTTAGTTAAAGTTTCCATATCTATGCATAATCATAATATTTGGGAGTATTTTCTGCCCTTCTCGTTTGACCTACTATCATGATAAAAATAATTATAAGTAGGTTTCAAAAGATGAATGTTATTACAGAAACTGTTTCACAAAGATTTATATAAACAGGTTAAATACTTTTGACATATGACACACTTGAGTCAGTAATTCAGATTTCACAGCTTTCTGAACATGACAGCTTACTAATAAAGCATATTTCAGAACATTCCAAGGAGTAAACATTATTGTCTCTAATAGGTTTATTCGAACATAAAATGTTGGGAACGTTACTAGTCTCCGGAGTGAATTTTTAGGTGAGACACGATAACTATGAAATAATAGGAAACATTCAAGCAGTAAACAAGACAAACTGGTGCAATCAATATCTAGGATAATTTTTGCCGAGCTGTTTCTAGATCATGTAAATGCTCATCTTGTGATTTCATCTGTTTCAGCAACTACAAACGTTTGACAGGGAAGTCGGACATGTTGTACAATCCGCAATTTATTCTCTGTACTTTATGGCCCTTCTTCGTGTATCCAGTCTGTCACTGTTCCTCTGTAATCGACCTGCAACGGGACCAAAGTGTGCAGAAAGCACACGGGCTAATGGCTACACAGAATCGGACCACAGAACAGCAGTACAAGAGTCGCAAGCCCCTTTTATGTGTACACTCTTAGACGCTACGGAATACGCATTCTATTTGCCAACGATTGTGTACGGTCCTCTAGTTGTCTACGCCGACTGGGATGATTTCGTGCATCAGGTAAAATGGGAACTCATACTATGTTCACTGTTGTCCTCGTTGTGTACCACGTAGACATCGACACTGAGCAGTACTTTTGATATCACGAAAGCTTAGTATTGAGCGGTTCAATTGAAAGTATTCAAACATTGCAATAATAATAAAAATAATTAAGGTACTCAAAATTTATTCATAAATAGTCACATTACTTTGAAAATTCCTCGTATCTTCCGTAGTTCGGAAAGTGCCAATAATTTTTCGTGAAAAATTCTTTGAATTTGTAGGAACCCTAGAGGCATTTCACCTATCACGCAACAATGTATGAGATTTATATTATTTGATTGTGAAGGGGCCAAATTTCGTTCTGCACCTATTATTTAGTACACCATTGATTAAATACTGTTGCACATGACATTTCAGCTGTACAAGCTTTACAAAATCAGAATGGCCGAGCATTCAGCAAATCGTATGGTTGAAGAGCCCATTTTCAAAGTCGGCTATTGCCTCGAATGTGGTATTCTCACCTATTTTGAGAAATTAAACTACCAAGATAATACTGATGTGGACTAATCGGTAGTCTAGTTAGATGGTCTTCTGCGCACTAGATATTTCTTTGAAGTCACTTTTACGTTTTCCTCCCACAGAAGAACGCAGATTAATGGCCGTAAATAGGTATCAAGATGACGCAACTAATGGTAATCAAATACCAGCTAGCATCGGTTGAGCAATGAATTCGTCTATTCTTCATTGGTTATTTCGAGTAGATTTAAGTTTGCCAAACAATAACAACTGTTCAAAAATAAAGGTTTTAAAAGAGCCAAATACCTTGACAACTCCTTTTGTCGGTGATTAGGTGAAATATATTAATTAATTAATTATTGAAAAATTAAATGTATTTAGCATGCACTCTGGATGAGTTAAATAAGCACCGGAAGCAAAAGCAGTTTTAACTTAGTCCTTGGGGCTTGTGAAGATCAACTGGGATAATTCACAGGGAATATTCTCGATTAAGTCACTTGGTAAATCAGCGAGCGTAACGACTTCGTAAAAATTAATTTTAATTAGTTTTGATCGGCCTCACTTTTGAATTCCTCGTTTTATGTTCTCGTTTACACGCGATGAACAGCACAAAGATACCTGGTCAGGTGTTTGAAAAATAAGTGTCATTTATTTCTAAGAAATCCGATTTTTATAATGTAAACAGAATTACCTTGGGACTATATTTTGCTTAGCATTTTACGGAATTAGTTGTAGAAACAAATCAGTCACAAATTTTACATTACCTCTCATATCTATTGCTCAGTTGGACTTCGAGTAGATCAATATCTTTGAAATTTTTTGTCCGGAGGAAAAGAGCACTCTAGACAGCATTTCTATTGCTTGTGGGACTCTTCACACGGCTAATAAATCACCTGACTATTATCCCCATGTAAATGTAAAAGATTCATGAGTCGCTAGTGGGTGGAATATCACTAGATTCCTCAGTCCCAACCGGAGTCATAACTTTTGGAGAATTTCAATCAAATAAGTGAGATAGACGACAGTAACACAATTTAGCGGGCAATGCACTTGTGGTTTACTTTATCTATGGGATCCGGAGCGTTATCTCGTCATTTCAGTCAGTTAACTTGCAGTGCACTAATGTAACTAACCCACAAGGTAATAATAGTTGTACATAGATTCCTAGAGTTTCATCTTGCGTTTCCTTAGCGTCGTACACGCTATAATCGATCAGATGATCAGTTCAGATCAGCTCCGATGCTTTCTTGTTACCATAATAGTGCTCATGACTGAACTGGAGCAGCAGGTGAATTTTTTACTTAATTGTCGTGTGCTTCAGACCTGTCGAGTAAAGTGTTTTCATTCAAGGGTTATTGGAGTTCTATATCATCCTTTGGACGGGTAGGATCAGCCACTCAGGTATTGGCCCGTATACCATTTAATTAAATTTCACCTCTTCCTGTGTCATTCGTTGGGTATCTGGCTTCCAATTTCGTCTATCCCATATACATCAGGGCAACGCGGATAAAAATCAGTAGCACTTTAGCCGCAAAACTGACTACCAGTGACTTCACCGTGATTTGTGCTTATTATGTTTTTAGATCCTTGAATTTGGTTCATAACATGAACGATAGATTTATCGACGATTTTCTTGTGAAAGAAATTCAACCATCGTTCGATGTAAATAAATCCACCAACCTTCACTTAGTACAAGTTCTATGCGTTATCATTCATTCCTAACTCTGATACATGTCATCACCAAGCTCCTCGAATGGACATCATATATTTATGCAGTAGAGGAATAAAGAAGAATTCAAGTAATGAAAATTTCACTCAAAACATTTACGCTAAAAATATTACTTTATTCCCATGTGAGTACCTGCTTTCTCACCCATCTTCTCCTTGAAAATACCGTGTATCTTTTAGTGAACTGTTTAGTTACTTTTTGGAGGAGATCTTGCATCAATGTAAGGCACCGAATTCAGATTACTAGGCTTCAGTGGCTAGGGCACGTATTGCGTATGCCCAACCATCGTCTGCCGCACCGCGCTTTATTCACTGTAGCTAATCCGGACTGGAGGAAACCAAGTGGAGGTCAACAGATGACGTGGAGACGAGGCATGAAGAAATACATGGAGCCATTAGGTAGAGTAGGTGTCTCTCGCCTTCCAGGTTGGGGTCCGAAAGACTCCACAACTGATAGGTTGGAGACACTGAAGAATATGGTAGCGAATCGGCAGCAGTGGCGTTCTTGTTGTCGTTTCTTATCAGGTCAGAATGCTTAAAACGGTATGTACGCAGAGCTCGATTGGATACTGTGTGTTGACCATAGTGGCTCATCTTCTTCTCCCTCCCTCAAAATAGATCCAACCCCTGTCCACCTTAAATTTTACCACTAACCTTGTATGCATTGTGAGTTTGGCAGCGGTCAGTGAAGTTCACTTCACGATATTTCGCTGTACGATGATGATGACGATGACTAAATTTCAAACCGAATCCCATGGAAATAGACTTTTGATTGTCATTGTCTTTGTTTCCGATGAATACTCAATACTCAATATCAGTTAGAGCGTTTCATACTCGCTCAAACACAGTTTGTTTTATCTTTCCGTGTCCAATAATATTCACAGTTGAACACGGTTGATGGCTATAGTTGTAAAAAATTGGAAAAGACAACAGCAAATTACCGGGAAATTGTAAAGAAATCATCATCGTCGGGCTAGACATCGGGCACAGGACATTAGTAAATAATCGATTAAAACGACATAGTGCTATATTATTTCGAAAAATATTTTACTTGAAAAATGTCTGAAAGTGGAATAGTGCGTTCGAGTTAAGGGTCAAGAAATGTTCTATTCACCCGAAGGGCAAAGTCTCAGCAAGTTATCAATCTGTACCGCGTATAGATGTAAAATGGTGATAATGAAACCGGAATAAATTTAATCGCATGGTCCAAGGAAAAACTCTACTGCTGGATTCCTTATCTTGTGAGATACTATGTACAATTGTGACTGATTTGCAAAAAGATGCAACGGCGGTTTATTTCAACGGTCAAAAGTAAGTAACACCACTTAGAGAAAGTTGCTATGCTCGAAACAATAACTACGGACTGTTCCATTCATTACCCTGTGTACTGCCGGGAATTGTGAAGACATGTTTCAAGTGCAATATCTTGTTATATGTATGCCAAATGATCGCTATCCTAAATGTAATCTACAATAAATAACTATCCTCCACCAGGCACCGCCTTCTGGGAATTTTAACACTTACATTTAGTTACAATTCTCGTACAACTAATCAATAGATGGGTAAATTGTGGAGTAACATTGTTTCCACCATTGAATCTACGTGCAAGACGGCGCGGATATTTGGACCGAGTTCGCAGATTTGATACAGCTGTCTTGATTCCGGCATAACAGCAGTACCCTAGAGCACCTGCCATCTTGCCAATAAATTTATCATACGGGTTCAAATACTTGGAATCAAAAGTCAACCAAAAAGTTATCAAGCAATAGCAGTAGTCAAACAAAATTGCTTTGAGAAAGGAAAGTTAACAGCGCAGATTATTTGGGGCTAATTTTGTCTTGAGTCCAATGCACAATGAACACGCAATTGCTCGTGAGGCAATCCAATCATTTGACCCGTGTGGCCCATGCACATTGATCCACAACAACCTGTGAAATAATATTCGGAAAATAAGACGGCATAATCAGGCATTTTGTCGTTTAATTTTAAACAGATAATAGCTTAAACGGGCACGAATCTTAGATGGTCTAACCAAAAGCATTGGATAGTTTTCTTTGCATTGCCTCTGCTGACTTATCCTCTTTGAACGGCTAGGTAATATATATTAACTTCCTTTTGACTTCGGTCTCCTCCACAAAAATCGTCAGTGCTAACCATTTTGTGAGAATATAGTTCGTAAGAACCGGAGCTGTTCTTCCATTGTGTTTTCCCTATAAATTTTCATTGCCCTATCTACCAGACAGTGCATTAAACTCTTTTCCACGTTGAGCGGTACAAAGCTGTAAACTGGATGAATTGGCCTTTGCAAGTTGTCTTTCCACACACTGAGTCATCTGATCCACAACTCGGAGAGAAAACTAGAAATACCAGTTTGTTCCATTTTGCCTGTTCGCCGAGCTTGGCAATTTGTTTGCAAACGTTTCATCACCAGCCGAGGTGACACCATCAGTGCTTGTGAAGTGGCAGTGTTCTGTCTGTAACCGTTCGTTTATATATGCGATCTTCTCCATCGGCTATTTTCGTCCCCTGTTCTCGCTGTGTTCGACTCGGTCCGCCGTTGAACTGTTGCTAGCGGGTGGGGGTGGGAGGGGATGAAGTTGTCCTTTCATCCCGATTACGGCTTTCGTTCGTTCTCAGGTCACGGCGTGACCTTTGTTGCGGCATTGGTTATCGACCAAGCCCGGTCAAAACACGCCAGAGAATTTCTCGAGGCCTGGCACTCTTCAGCCAACTCAATAAACAGGCACATCGAACTGGATCACGTGTACACGCC
>UZAN01041138.1:15479-36911 GCA_900618425.1 Echinostoma caproni
GTGAAACACGTCACACCACCGTTCCCATCCTCTTCCAGAATTCGATCACTGAAACCTATGACTGATTGAACACCCAACCCTTTAAACATGTCTCTTCCTCTGAACGTGTGTTCTCCCTCTCCCTCTCCCCCCCCCACCCTAGTGGGCATGTTCTGTGACCTAAAATGAACTACAGTTTATCGTTCCACCTAGCCGTGTGTTTTCCATCTGTTGAATCAGCCTTTGGTGCACTGAAACCCAACAGCAAGGTTAGATTGAATGGTTAATTCGTGTTCCAGTGGCACACATGTTGATCAGTTGTTCCTGACTCTCGCGTCTAGTACAGCACCCACGGAGGCATGCAGTCACATTTTCGTCTGTCCGGAACTGCTTCAGTGCGCATCAATTCTCACCACGCATGCAAGAAAGGTGACTGTGACGATACCGGGTTGTTTCAATCACTGACCTCGTCAACTCAGCAACCGATCCAGATTCCATCAGATATCTCGTCATTAGCAAGTTTGCACCAGAGTCACATACNACGCGCACACACTTTGAAAACAGTCGGCCAAAAAGGATAGATCTTTGACTGCTTGGTATGAACATGTCTGTTCCATTCGTGACTCACCAAAATACATCTAAGTGCTTGTTGGTCGTTTTCAGTTGGCTGGTGACTGAATCACTGTTCCCTCGACCGATCGAACAGATCAATTCGCACCGGGTTCTCCTAGATCTCTCCGTTTAAACACACTTTCTGATCCCGTTGATACGAACTAAGTTGACAATTGGGCATACCATAGAAATGTATCGAGCAGCTGAGCATTCGTTCCAAAATTTTAGTGTTGTTGGACTGTTATGTAAATAAGTATGAGGGTGTTTTTACTCACGAAACGGTGAAGTCGGGTTCATTTTGTTCACGATACTGTAACTGTCTGAGCGTAAAAAGCTGCATGCGGACTCTGTGTAAGAATGACTTGTATAGCCCATATGGTAGAAAAATCACAACATTTTCAATTCCAATGCACTTTTCTTACACAAGACCACCAATTTTCCACTTTCAATCACGTAGAAATGCATCTTTTTCGATCAATATTCCTGTCAATATCAATTCGTCGGGAAGCTGAAGTGAGAGTGGTTTTAATCAAATCTAAAAATGTTAATTTCCTTGTGTAACCGAGCAGACTGAAAAAATTTCTTTTACAGAAACGGACAGGCGATCTAATGAATCACAATTTGTTTTTTTCTCAATGTTACTAAACACCGAAGTTTGTTGGGTTTCTTTTTTAGTTTCTGTATTCATGCCATCCAGGCTATGCACAGAAGGATTAAATGTGGATTGAATGTTCCGTTTGACTACTATAAAACGATAATTTCGTGAATGTCTTAAAAGCTGGTAGAACTCAGTTTTGCGCTATGTGAGGCATAGACTGTCTACAGATTCCATCAAACCTGTCGCCTGGATTAGACTGTCGAGTCCATGCTTAAATTCCAACTGTTTATTCAGTTACCTATCAGGAAAATCAAAAGTTCACGGTGCAATTAAAAGAGTCGATTTCAGCTGGCCACGTCCCGCTAACTCTGTCACTGCTTCATAACTCACTTATAACATAATTCGATGGCTGCTGCAAACGCCATAGACAAAGGCATCCGTCCATCGACCTCGTAAATTGGGCTCCATGCATCCGGCCTTCACGGCACATGAATGATACACACACACACACACACACACACACCGTGTTTTGCGACAATCGGTATGAGGGAGCGGATGTGTGCACTGCATACATGCGTGTGCTTGTCTGTGCAAGCACATTCAACCAACGGATAGTGCAATCATACACACAAGCACACGTAAACAAGTCTCCAATGTGTAGTTGTCCGTAGTGCACTGCCCACTATGGTAAGCATGCTTCCTAAACGCGTATTGTGGCCATACATACACACACGCACACACACACACACACACACTGGCATCCTACTGAAATGTGCCTGTGCAGGAAGCGATGTGAAATTCGGGGGCCCACGTTCAAGCGGGATGCTGCAATGCATTGTACCAAGATAAAAAGTCGAGTTGTCTACTTCAAACGTATTCGGAAGCACCCTACTCGCGAGTTGTATGTTACTGTTGCTGTTGTTCATCATGGAGATTTCGTTTACTTTGGTTCTTTGTGAAAGGGGATGTCTCCAGTAGAATTATTACGAAGTAACTTGTAATAAATCACATCATGTCTTTGAACCTTTTTGGACAAAACGGCGAATATCACATGGACGATGCACATTCCTAAATCACTAAGGGACTTATAATTTGACACAGCTCAATGGCATGAGTCATGAAATAAGGCAGGTTGGAACTTGTTAAACCTGTTCAAATCAACCTTTCATTGTGAAACATCAATTGCTAGTTCAAAAACCCCAATCTGAAATGATTGTTTCTGTGTCGACCCATTGGGATATTTCGAATCCTTTAAGATCCGTAATCACGTGTTCTTGGGATTTTTCAGCACCACTCCGTCACAACATTCATTTGGCGATGCTCATGCGTGAGGGGGTAATTCCATGCCACATGCATGGCTCCTCGATTGGTGCTCACATGTGTGCTGCAATTGTAACCCGCAAAACTACTAGCAGAAATATTCTTGGGATACCTTTAACTGGGTGTCAGGACTAAGCAACGTACACAGTACTACTTGCTATCCTACGTTGATCTTAACAACTTACCATTCGGAAATCAATCTCTATACGAAAAGTAGATCAATATAGAGGGCAATGGAATTGAATTCTGCCTCACGGAATGTGAAAAATTAGATGTCAATTGATCAATGATATTTTACAGGGCGAAATAGTCCCATTATGTGAATTAAACATAGCTTATCCGAATGAAGTTCAGAACAGTTGTGCAGAATTCATCAATGAGCGATTTGAAACTTCCGGTTTTGACTTTGAATGACAAAGCCCTTTTTAAGCCCTATAATCCATTTCCCAAAAAAACCATTTTGTATGTGTGTTTCCAATATAAAGGAAATATTAAATTAGTGTTACCCTATGCTTCTCCAAGATGTTAATTAGCATGGCACAATGAATGACGAAAAGGTAGAGGCTGCCGAATGAAACGTACTATGGACTGTTCGAGAAGTATTTATGAGCAGTACTGGGATTTATGTTTATATTTCATACACATCTGAGGACAGACTGTTTGCCAGATAAATCAGGGTACATTATTCTTTATAAAAAGAAGAAAGCTCCATGATCTGCATGTAGGCGGAATACTACCAGGTGACCCTGGCCAAGGCAGATGAATTTTCTTGGGCGAATCCACAATGGGAGGCTTCGGATAGCGGATGGCGGTGTATAAAAACCGTAATCCTTTGGGGGGCTAATGTCCAGTTCATCGGATTATACACCCTTTGGACTGAGTCAAACGTTCAACGCACCTCGATGCTCAATTGAGCCGGTGACCATTGCCACAACCCGGGAGGTGTATGTTTTTTTCCTTACGCTTCATCTTGATTGTTTTCGAATCAGGGTTTTTAACCAGCTACCTTCCCTCCCGGTTGTGGCACCGGATATTGGCGTGAACAGGGCGCTCTCAGCCGAGGCTATTTGAGACACTCGGTAGTATAGGAGCATTTCACGAGGTGCAACGGAAAGCTGACCATCTACAACCCTAGAAACCCACACACCCACAAACATAGTGAAGCTTTTGGTGCGCCGTCGGCAGTGCTGGGATCCAAAACGCAAACCTTCTCGTTTGGAGTCGATACCTCTACCCTTAAGCTTCCTTCTCAATGATCAATACCTTCAATGTATGAATGCTACATGACTAAAACCAGGGTTTTAAAAACCGCATGAGAATTTATATTAATCAGGCTCTGTGTGCTGCTCCAAAAAGCTTTCTGTTCGTCAGTCCCGATTAACCCTTTCGTCGTGGGGTGTGGTGTCGGTTGATAGCATCTCAGAAGCGGTATCTCATCGATATTAATGGTAAAATACTTTGGTTCCCATCCTTATAGAAGCTTAAGTTCAATAATACGTGAGATAGTATATTACATACCGATACAAAGAAACTAAAGTTCAGATTCCTTGAATTGCTTTATTCTTGGGAAGGTTGGTGGTTTGAAAAACGTTTTTTATCAATCAATTTCACGGTGTTTTAATTCCTTTTTCAGACTCATTAATAGGTTCCAGCACCGATTGACTCGTATACCGAAGTGCAGAGATAGCACCACTAGGTTTCTCAAACAAAATTCAGCAGCAGCCTACAACATTTTCCATCGGTTTATACAACATGCCAACGGCATATTGAAACTAACACTTCTGAATGGTTGAACCTCATACAACTTCCGTAGTTTAAAACAATTCTTCTGTAATTTGTTTCAGTAATACATTTTTATGCACACCGTAATCCTCTGACTATCCTGCACACAGAAAAAGCCGAAACAGTTCACACGATCACTGGGTCGGTTTCGTCGTCTTACACTGCCTCATCTGATCGGTCGGGCCATTCGACTCCTGGCCGCAGCCGCATTCGGGACTATCTTGACCTGCACTCTGTACGCCAAAGCCATACTGAGCTACCCGATGTATTTGAATATGCACTCATCCAAGGCGTCCTTGAACCCATGGCACGATCGAGGAATCCAGGTCCGATCCTGGACCGTTTGGAGTTGTCTGCATTTGGCCGGGATCAGTTTCTACTACTTTCACACTCTGATCTACGGGATCCCCGGACTGATTGCCGACACTGAACAGTATGTGATCGAAACCGTGCAAGGCTGGCAGTCGGAGGTGCGACGACAAGAGATTGAACGTGAAAAAGCCAAGTGGAACGGTCTATCACTCTGTCTAGTTCCCGGTCCACCGTCTTGCGTGTTTCGTATCACCTTGTTCTCCGAGATGTGGAGGTAAATGCAATCAGTCACGTTCAAATTAGAGGCTTTCGAAGTTCAGAGTATGTTTTACAACTGACTTCCCATAAGGAGTTGCAGATAGGCATAAAAATATCCTAATATTGATCTGGTTTGAAAGTTAATTGAATGAATAAAATAAACCGGAGTTTCCCAGTATGCATCACCTCAGCACCATTGTTTACTAGGTCGTCATCTGACTGTTTTGACTGAATTTAGGACGTTATCATTTGTTGTGTTGTAAATTTAAAATACTACATTTCTGTAAGCTAAACTTGTCATCTACCGATTGGCCCGCATGTTGTACACATATGATTGCAGGTGGTATTGGTGGTGGCAGTCATGCCGTCGTGAGGTACTACTCACATTTGTGAGTAGTTCTTTGGTGCACGTCAAAACAAGCGACTGTTGGATATCCTTGGTGTCTGGGAGAGGATTTATCATAGCCGTTACAAAAGGGACAAACAGACTGCCGGGCTCACGATCGCCGATAAAGAGATGTTCACAAAAATACTAATCAACAGCTGCAAATTAAATATTTTGTTCTTCATAATCCTGTTTTTATCCCTATCCCAAACTGTTCTTTTCGTAAATAACTACCCTTAAACCCGCATCCGGACTTGTGGAATAACAACGGTGATTGCACTTTCCACTCCATCACTCTTGTTCGTTCTTACATTTCTAACTGCGAAAACGTCGTATGATTCTAGTTATATCTACGGAGGGATATTCATTTGTGCCCTCACATTCGCATTACCGGGAATGCGATGGATTTATAACCGACACACTGGTGTCTGAAGCTGCCAGCCTAAAAATCTGTGTAAGACACGTATCTAACGTAATAGCTTGGAGAGAATACAAATGAACCATTTGTGACCAGGTCTGGTTTGTGGTGAAGTGTGAAAGGAAACACTGAACCTACATATGGAATTGAAATGAACTGGGCGCCATGTACCGCCTAGTTCCTTTCGTGAAATCATTTATTTCCCAGAATCTATATGAAATTGATTCTAATGAGCAGTGTCATGGAGAAAGTATTTGTACAATTTAATTCAGGGTGATTATCTCGAGCTCAATGGCCTGTTAAGGCCGAAGAACAGTCACCGGCAATCAGATTACAATAGACCGAGAAATAGTTCACACACTACTAACAAACGAATCCTAATTTGGCGTACTAGTTCTCCCGAGCACGTGCGGTAGGCAGCAGAACTATTTCTGTTCTAATTCAAAATCGATCAGCAATTCACCCCATCATTTGGTTACTGCCTCTCATCCACCGGAATTCACGTACAGCATGAAGCGGTTTTACCATTGTGTCTGACCGTAAGTGCATGTGTCACGATCGCAGGATTAGGAATATCACACCATCACAATTACCTCATTCAAAACCCAATCAAATAAATTCAACCAGAAAGAAATATATAGATCGGTTTTTGGTACAGTTTTCAAATGAACAGGTGTTTTGTTTTATTCCGCATCACATTGATATCGACCACAATTTTCAGAGAGAGAGATTTATGCCAAGACAGATTTTGCTGTATATCACCTGGTTCAAAACGGCAGAAAACAACAGTATATGGTTAGACAATACGTCACTTACAAGCAAATACTACACAAACGAATGATTACATTGCTTTTAACACTGTCCAAATAGTGGCAGTGTAACCAGCAGTTCTTTTTGCACACACACACACACAGAGGCCAAATTATCATCTTGCTACCGTTGCCACCGTTTCCACTAAACTGAGAAGCCGGGGCTTGGAGCCCAGCGATAATGGTGTAATGTGTTTATATGTCTCTGTTAGTGATGCATGATGCGTGTGTGGGTTTGAGGGATCAAATTCAAGAATGACCTTTGATCAAGTGATTCGGTCACCCGGCGTTTTACCGAACATGGGGTGTGATCCGTGCATACAGTTGTCCGTCTGCTCTATCAATGTAAGATGCTCCACATCCACATTCGAATGGATACGTCAAATGTGTTTTGGCACAAGGTGCCAAGGGTTACTTTGTGGATGGAGTGGGGATGAGTTATTGTGTACAGGACAATTGGGTTGACAGCATTCAAAATGAGTTTTGCCACTGTTTTCAACCGGTCTTGGAAGGTTAGGCTAATTTCGTCGTTTTTGAGGGGAAGGAAAATGTAAACCTTCTTCTAAGGGACGGCATGTTGTACTGAACTGTGCTTCGGTTTCCGGCCGAACTTCGTAATAAAAACCGTTCGGGTAACCATTCACAACAGTAATTGACTGGATTTTATCGAACCCCGCTTGTAAGTTACCCTGGATGGAGACGCGACATGATTAAAGGATAGCCTACCGCAATTAACAAGAAACTGTGAAGTTGTAGATATTGGCCTGTTAAAGAACCGTTGAGGTACGGAGTTCTGAGAATCGTTCGCTCTCATCCTTTTGTCACCTGACTGTCACTAGGACTGTAAGCCGATCATCTTGTTCTTCAACGAGAGAACTCTGTTTTGATGTAATCGGTTGATGATCAGAACAAAGGACTTCACTTGTTGTTGATCTTTTCTTATGATAAGTGTTTCTTCTATATCGAGTAAACTGATCTGAGATGTGTGCCGCGTTGTTTTCCAACTCAGTACTGGGCAGGTCCGACGGGGAATTCCTGTAAAAAAAAAACTTCGTCTGTTTGACCTGGATCTCCTACCTTACTCTACCGCGTTTCTGGTGAATGCGCCTCGGTGTCTACTTGTTATCGATATGAAGATAGTACTTTTTCCTGATCTTTACTCACAGAAGGAACGCACAAGATCGTTGTCTATGATGCTTGTTTTATTGCTCTTCCTTATCATTCTTCATTGCCTTTCTCTACCGGATGTTTCTGGCGAATTACGTCGAAAGGTATGCGAAGTTTCCTCAGTCTAAGTGCGACACCTCCCAAACACCTTAATTTCGAATATGCTCAGTTGTTCCCCAAGGTCTCATTTTTTCTTCTCCCCCTTCGCCTACAATGGTGCCCGTTTGAACGTATCCACAAATCGTTCAACTTTTCTGTTCACTTGTGTATGATATATTGGAGTCTGTATATCTATGAGGATAATGCAATCACAAAACGCTGTGAAGTTTCCTTCGTAGTCACTCACTTCTCATAACCAAGGATCCAAACCTGCTGATCACGTTTTGGAGGCCGCTGGTGGTTGCCCCGATTGTTCTCCCCTCTGAACATCTACTATATGCGTTCATTATGATCAAATAGCTGTTATTCACGCGTAATTCAACGTAACAAGTGTCAAGTTCTGTCCAACAGCCTCTTGATTTCGATCACGGACACAAATTGGTTTAGGCTGACATTTTCGTTGCCATTCCGCAATCGGTGCTTGCACGGGACAGTTATTCAAGTTGTTCATCTACTCGACAACATAATAAACTCTCGTCAGGCAAAACCTCGTCCCCCCCCCATCAGCCCCATGGCATCAATCGGAAGTGGGTTTAGACTAATCATCAGCGAGGGAAGTCACGTGCTCTCTCTCTCTCTCTTCATGTTATTGGATCACTTGAATACAAAGCAACACAGAATACTGCTACTCGATGGATCCATTCACCCCATCGGCTTTCTGGTACATTTCATTCGGGAAACGTCTAAATAAATCTCAACCTTATAAATATTGCAGGCTTCTCTATTAGTCAGCGTACTCTCTTGGCAGTTCTAAGAAACGCTCGCTCTGCTGTTTTGTTATTGTCTTTTGTTTTAAATCGTTGGGAAACGTCTCGTGGGAGAAGATTCGGTGATATACTCGCGGACACAACGACTCCATTTAAAGGAATCAGATATGCGATTGCGCGTTTTCTACCCACACGCATAAGATAACAAAATCATACGATTGAGTCGCATAATGCACTACGGATGAAGGCATAGTTTTGCTGGTTCTGTGCGTTGTTCACTCATATCCTAATTTAATTTGCACCAGTTTACTTTCATTCATGCTTGTATTGGAATGTTTTCGGGTGAAAAAATGTGATTTCACTTCTCTCTCTTTTTCTGTCTAGAACATTCGATCGAGGATTATACAATTTCATGTTCAGGTATGTTTCTCAATCGATCGATTGAGATTTGTGAAGGGTTCATTTGTATCCATTATACAGTTCCTGTTATTCCTTTTCTGAGTTCAATAATTTCATGCCGTCTATTAGTGGTAATGTCACTATTATTATTATTATTATTATTATTATTATTATCAGCAATCAAAATAGTTGTATTATGTTGCACAGTGAACAAGCGTATATGCTACAGATTCCAGAAAGAGGGAGAAATAGAACAGTGCTAGATGATTGTGTTTACAAGCCTTGATTGAGGCTTTCTTTGGTCACAACATCTCGGTTCAACGTGACTGAACACGGTGAGACTCCAGTGTATGCAGACGGGTAGTATACCTCCGTAATACCCAGACAAATGATGGGAGATTTCCTCAAAGGTCCACATGTCTTTGACAAATTACGGTATTGATGATTCTAGTTTTCGAAGGTCATTTGAAGTACCGAAATATCACGCCCGATTGTGATATTCCCCTCTTGACCTTATCAATATTATGTATGTTAATTACTCCTTGCGGAAGTTGGTATGAAGAACGATACCTAAAACCTTCAGGATACATGGTGAACGTTTTAACTTTAATTTTAGTGTTACAAAAGGCCTTTTATTTTATTTTTTTTCCAGTCTTCGTACATTTCAGTTTCATAAAAAATAGGAATTCTTTTAAAAAATCGTATTGATCACTTAATCGAAAATCTATGCGTTCTGTCGTATCGCCTCACAGTGATTATAGGAACTTTAGTTAATGATAGTTCACAGTTTTCCTAATCATCATTTATTGTGCGCTATTATATTGCTGAGGGTGGCCTCGGAAAAAAGTCAGACAGTTGTCATGGAAGTTTCTTACTAGCCTAATCTTCTCTTTGTCCTCATAGGATATTTACGGAGATTTGCAACTCAGTGTCAACTACCGTGTTATTGTGTTTCCAGCTACTCGTTTACATCCCTGTTCGTTTGTAGAATGTGGACATTGGTAACTCTAACCCACCTCACTACTTTACATCTCCTCTACTCCCACGCCCCACATCCACCCACTCCCCTTACCCCCTCTATCTACAGACAGATCTATCTCCCCCTACGTGGTGATAACACTGATCGGGGCAACTCATCCGTATTGGGCTCGATCCCGCGACTGGGACGTGATTTTTTGGCTATGGCAATGCCATTTCTTTTTGTGCTTCTCTTCCACAGTGTGAATAAGCATAACAGTGAGTCAACCGGTGAACTTGCTTCATACTGTTTTCTTTTTCTTGAGCGGAAAATACTTGCCTAGTCGTACCCACACAATATCAGAGCTGAACGTTGGCTGAAGGCCTACCATGTGTTTTTTCCGACACATGTTTCCCCTCCTCCCGTAAGACAATAGACATCCTATCGGTCAGCTATATAGATTTTTCGCTACTAGCAAATATGTTTTGGAACAGGCGTTGTGAAGAAGAAACCGAATGGCATTGATCGATCCGCATTTAGGATAATCCAATTTAATTTATGAGCTTTTAGGGGAGTAGTCATTGGAAAACTGATAGACATGCCACTTGTGGTTCGTGATAATGAAGAAGGCATAACACGAAATCTGTGCAGTTGTTATATGGTCATTCACTTGAGAAAGTTGGTAACTGTAGTTTGATCGATACAAAGTGAAAGCAATTCTTTGCCATACTTTGTGGATGCTAGAATCCTGATGAAAATCGAGACAGACATTGAACGAATCTGATCGAATACAAGATTCCCTACTAAGCTAATAGACTACGGTTCAAATTACACGCTCTGCAGTTCGACATCACCTGCCTAGTCGAAGCGGGCTACTATTTAGTCAATTATAAGCTATAGTAGTTAACGTTCATTGGTAGGGTAGGATTGCCGTTGAATAATGTAGTGTTGATGTAAAAACCAGCTAATGATCCCAATCTGGTGTGTGACTCACCGCTGCACTTCCAGATTCGAGCTGTTCAATAAGCACCGCTGACGGTGCCTAACAACGATGAAACAGCTATTCACAGTGCTCGTTAAGCGTTTGACAGTACGATAAATCCCTTGTGTTATTTAAATTACTCTAATCACACAGTTAGTTTCTTTAGGCAAACACTAGTATTTTTTATTTTATTTTACTAGTAATACTCCATCGGTTTAATACTGATACTCAGAATATAACCCCAGTTATATAAAGCAAACATTTTGAACCGCTCCAATCAATTGCAGTCTGAGTACCACAGTAAGAAAGATCTAATGATTAAATCGCCGATTCCTCGTGTTACGTGCTTTTGTTCACTAGCCGTTTGGATCGTGATCAATCTGATTCAGTTCCTTGTCGAAAAATGCTTCCGATGGATGGACAAAAACACCGATTTGGGACGAAAACTGGTGAGTTGGGAGTATGTTCGAAGCCTATCAAAATTGGTTATTTATTCTTTACTTTATTGCCTGATGTGAGCGAAATTTGAATCACAGTTTGGATTCGATCGGTGAATTGGCACGATGTTGACTGATGAAGTAAAATGGGTGAAAGTATCATCTCATCCGGGACTCGGAAACATGATCGGTCCGTACACATCGAACATGGTAATAGAGATGGCGGCAGCTATGTTGACGATGGGTGCAGTGTCTGTAATTGATTGCAGCTTTACAGGTGCTACAATATGTTCGAGGATAGAAATTTACTACTTTACTGACCCATGAAATAAACTGAAAGGCATCCGTTCGACCGATGATCGATTGAGTCGATCATTTAACAATTGAGTATCCGGTTCATTAACCCCAAGATCCACGTCGTTTATGATTGAGTACACAAGTGCCATTATTAGAGACAAAAGCATTGAATAACTGTCGTTTGTTTACCTCAGTGTCAAAGAAAGACTGGAAGTACACGATTCCCCGGGTGCTACAGTATTGCCGATACAAGCTACACTGAAAGGTCTCAGTTACACTGCACACACAGGAATAAACACGTTCACTTCCAGAATATTATAAACGCGTGCATCTTACTCGTCCACAATCATGCATTCTCACGATTCATACACGGCCAAGCGTGATTCATTGATCTGTGTACGTTACAACTTATCCAGCTATCTCACCCGGCATAATAGTCGATCCCTGTGGTCGACCTGTGCTGATTGAGAAATGAAGCGATCAAAGGAAAATAACTAAACGATTTTGAAAAACCTTGATGAATTAACCCCTGTTTACACACACACACACACACACACATCTCTCTTTTTCTATCTGTACCAAATTCCCTGTTTTATCTGTTGTGGTGTATTTTTAGAAGGAACCGGCTTGGATCCATTGGCGTCATCGTCTACTCGGTGTGTTACATTCAGTTAGTCTTATGACTTCCTTGATTGGACTAATCTTTTTCCTGTTCGGTTACGAAGTTGGCATGGCATTCGTCAAACACATTGTCTTCTCTTATGGTGAGTTCCACACACACACACATACACATATATATATATATGGACATATATATATATATATATATATGTCCATATATGTACTCCGACCTAAATTAGTCAATCAGTCAACCAGCTGGGTTGTTTCGTTTTTTTGTTTGATCAGTTTCTTCTTAATTGATGCGTAAATTGCGGTAACTAAAACAGATCAACAAGGAGAGTGACAGTAAGAAACAATAATCCAGAGACAATGATTTTTTGTAGTGCACACATGTATAAGCGTTTACAGTTCAAAGGAAAAACGAACCGAACAGTTTAGAAGCACTATACAACCGTTAGGGGAGGGGGGTCATGAACTTCCCAACCCCAATGAGGACGAAATTCGTGGAATGCTTTTCATCTCTAGGACTTGACTTGCACTACCTAGGGGATCGAGCTTGTTCAGTGCGAATGGGCACATTTTGCTTAACACGGTACAGAATTAACCGTTCGTTTTCAACACCTCTGAATTGGACACCTGGTCTGAGCAAAGTATTCTCCCATTTGCTCAAGTGATAGAGTAATGCGCCAAAAATATTCAAAACAAATGGTGCAGTGTACACCCAGTCGGCTTAGAGTCACCATAACTAATTTGAGCAAATATCGGTGACTAGACCAATGGGAGTTTGTGTATCCCATTGGCGAGCTGCATTTTCTTCGTTTTGCTCCCAGACTGGTTATATTGTTGGTTGCTTGGATCAAGAATGTTCCGGGGCTAAATGTCAAACTTGAGAGAAGACTAAGCCAAGATAGGCCACCTCAGCTGGAAAGGAAAACGGAACTCGAATTTGATTAAACTATGCTCAGTTTACACAAGGGGATCCGTTTACAGACTAAAATTTCTCGACACAATATCGTATTGTTCATTATCGACACATAATGTAGTGTATCCGAAAAAATGGCCAAAAAATATGGGACGGGAATAGGTTAAATTTGCTCAGGAAGGAACCGTGTCAATGGAATGGGTATGTGTCGCGTGAAATACTAGTGCGCTTGAGTAAATGTGGCTGATATGAAACAGTTCTGTGGGAAACGTCATCACACCAAGCTGTTTCTTGCGGACCTTAGGTTTCAATATAATTACAAGAAAGAATTTTATATCTTTATGGAGCATTTTGCCGTGTGGAAAATCAAATCAGACGTGGACTGAAAAGCTAGAAGGAACTTACGGCTGTTTCGACCTTGTTGTGTTCGGTCAAAAGTCTGTATTCATCGGTCTTACTAAGGATCGATTTCGGGACCTCACTGGTAGAATGTAATCACGCTCCTCAGTTGACTAGTGGGGAAAAATCTGGATGAAATTCATCTTTTTCGGAGTAATGAAAAGCCGACAGAACGACGAAAGAGCACACATAACGTGCGATTAATTTTCAACGAGTTATGTACATTGCAAAATCCGGGCTACTAAAATGCAGCAACTTGCATTTTTTAATTCGTGAAAACAGAGTGCGTTTAACTGTACCATTTCGTGGTTATCTCATATATATATATATATATATATATTTGTAGAGAGAGAGAGGGAAAGAGAGATTGCGTTTGGTTAGAAGATTGATAAGTTTGAGAAAAAGCGGACACACAAATGGAGAAGATAAGTACATCGATCATTTTAATGTACATGCGGTATTAAGTACATCACAAGGGCTGAGAGACGACGGTTCGCCGGGATATATGAACATGTACCGAAGAATCTGGCTTATAATCCGTTCAAGCTTCCATACAGATTGTAAAGATTGTGATACTCCTAAACATGTTTTTCATGTCCTAATTTTCCAGAGTAGTTTACTACGGTTTTGCAGAGACAGCTGACAGTCGACACTACAAACCTGCTCGGTGTAGACAGATCGAAGACGGTGAGGGTGTACTTGACCACCACGCAATGAACATCCTTCCCATATTTATGGGCAATGTGGTTAAGTTTTTGATATATTTGCCCTCCGTATTCTTTAGTGGCTTGTCCTCGTATGCATTCCCTTGGTCCCCAAACTGTCAACCTTTCAACCCAACGAGATCGGAATTTCTGTACACAGCTGATAAGATAACCATAAATTAGTAGGATGAAACACATCCTTTGGTCATAATGCCTCTTCTTGTTCCCATAGGAATATAAAACTAAATTGAATTTTTGAATTTACTGACTATATACAAATTCAACATGAAATATGTACGGAAACACCTTCAATTACCGCACCAGAATTCACAAAATTCTACCGACGGAAAGGAAAAAGTCCTCAGTTATGTAATTGGTTTATGATGGGATGAGTTCAGAGCAGAATCTGTGGCACAGATGAGTTCCACAGGATGTCGTCTTGCTCAGTGCCAGAATTCGTTTGGTTGAAATGTTTCACGGTCAAACGCCGATCGGATCTGCTTGTGTTTGAATTAACATCAGATGATTTCTCCGAGGAGAAAAAAATCTTCGACAATAACCTCGTATTGTTCCGTTGCAAAACGGGGTTTCGATTTTTCAGTGCTTTTTCATATTCGCCAATTATGAGTAACATGGGAAGCATTTCTATTGTGGTTTTGAAGAACCGTTCAAGGGCTGGATGGCGCATTTTCCATCAGTTCGGCATTGACCACCACTACCACCATCACCTCCACCACCACCACCAATCTTTCGCAATGAGTTTCGATGATCTAAAGAGAACAATTGATGAACTCGGTGGTTTGGTTTCAGTTTTAATCCTTCTAACATCGAAAAAGATATTAAATGCAAGTTTATGTTGGGATTCGGAGAAGGATTCAATTCTGGAAATTGCCCTGAGGAATGCGAGCGCCCTACTCAAAATTCCGTTCACAAAAACTGTTCGCGACTATGCGTTGATTGTGTAACCCGAATTCGCCACCCCAGCCTGAGCTGCCTTCCGTGGCTAGAAGAGTGCCGACCTAGATGAATAGAATTTGGCCTCAAACCAGCTCAAATCATGGGGTTTATGCCTCGATAAACCAAAGGAGTCGACGGAAAGCAACCCACCTGTTCCAAGAATGTTCCATAATGGATTTGGCGTATCGAGGACTCTATCAATTGATTGGATCTAGGGTACTTACTATTGCAGCCAAGATCTATAACTGAGAAATCGACGGTAGGCAGCTCTGCTGTCGACCAGCTCAATAGCATGTTCAATATATTGAGGCATTGTGTGGTTTACCACTCCAAGTCTCACGGTTGGGTTGCCAGGCTCCTCTCACACCACAAATGAACAATACAACTCCCGTAAATCACAGAATGCGCACTGTACCTACAAACTCACAGCACGCTTTTGCCTTCACTCACATTCGTAGTTTAAATTGAAATATTAATTCTATACATCACTCTATTCAATCTTGGTTTTCCTCGGCTTTCTTTTTAACCGAGGCAAAATTCTCTCCCTCGTCGGACACTACTAATCTTCAGTTCCCTAATTACTTCCACCATTCTTCTTAAGGTTGGATCCTGCGTTTATATTCATCATTCTGTCGCTTCTTTCCGACTTTCACACTTGGACTTCTCCGACCGTGAATTTCAGCTTATGTGGCTTAAACTTCGATTCCCTTTTTTCAACCAGTGTTTTGTAACCGTTCACCACTCCCCGAGCAGCATCATTCCTTCCATTCTTGGTATTCTATCTTTCAACATTGAAACACTAATGGTGGTCTATCCTAACAGCCTGATTTTCATTGTTGGAGGTTTAAATGTCCACAACAAGGAATGGCTGAAGCATTCCTCAGACACTTCGTTCATAGGACGCGAAACCGAGGCTTTTGCTTTGGTCAACAAACCAAAGTCAAATGGTTGACTTCCCCACACGTATCTCTGATCCTACTGGTGACCGCACTCGTATCCACTCTTGACCTCATTCTCATTCCCTCTTATTTCTCCAATATCACTTCCCTTTGCCCAATAGGCTCATCAGACCATCGCCTCATTCCTCTTCTAATTAATCTCTCTCACACTATTTCATCACCTTACGCCAGACAAACCTTTGGCACCCCCACTCCTTGGAAAAATGCCATTATTTATCTTATTTCAAAGCGTGCTGACCCTTCTGATCCTAACAACAACTATCGTCTCATCACTCTCACTTCTGTAAATTTGAAAATGCTTAAAACCATTATCTCCAACCAGCTGCGCACGTTTCTCGAACGCGAAGGTTTGCTGTATGACCGTCAATATGAATTTCGCCCTCGTCGATCTACCAGTGACTGACTGGCGCTCACATCGCATTCCTGGTCATTTGCATTTGACAACCGCGGAGGAACTCATATAGTTTCGCTCGACATTTCAATTTCTTCGATTACGTTTGACACGAAGGTCTAGTGCTAAAATTATCTTTCGGATTCCATCGTCTGTCGTATCGTGGCTCCAATGTTTTCTGCGCAAGCTAACCCTCTTTGTCCGAGTCGATAGGGTCGTATCTCAGCCAGTCCCTGTGAATGTCGGTGTTCCCCAAAGTTCCATACTTTCGCTCACCCTCTCCCTTTTTTATTTATCAATGATCTTACATCCAACTTCTCTAATCCCACTCACCGATTTGCCGATGATGTCACTTTCTGTTGTTCCCCTACAACCCATCAGACCACTATCAATATCGACCATGTTCGCAGTGTCATTAGTGCTTCACTTGCCTCCGATCTCGAGGTCAACTCCGCAAGGGATTCTATCAACCATGTGTTTTCAATTTTTTAAATATCAGGACCAAATGATGTTAGGAGTGTATCGAAGAATCGATTCACCATGTTGTTTTATTGTGAATGTTAATGTTATAGTGTTAATAACACAACGATGTCGGTAGAGAATTATATTCGCCGACGTTTCGGTTACCGTGGGTAACCTTTCATAAGACAGGTTTTACAATCAAATCCTGCATTGAGAAAGGAAATCGCTGCGGAATCAACATTGTAACATTCACAGTGTTTCAATGCTTCCATAACTTCTTGCCTCTCCGTCTCTCTTAATTTCCTCAACTGAGTTTTGACTCGTTGCCCCTTCGTTCCACAAATTCTCTCCCTCCTGAGTTTATCAACAAATCCTTCTCTCTGTTGGTCCCGTTTTATTTCTATATTAGCCTCTCGCGCTGCGCGCAGTCGATTTTCTATTCCGTGCGAAACGCTTCTTTACACCCAAGCACGCTCACCTATTATACAAAGCTCGAATACTTAAGTCAGGTAAAGGGGTGGAGATTCGTATTCGGTTTTTTTTCTATCCTCGACCGTGTTCAACGTAAGGCCATGGAGCTGATCGACGAACCACCTTTAACTTCCAACCAGCAGTCGTTTTCCCTTCACCGGGCAGTTATCGTTACTATTTTCGTTTCTTCTCTTCTAAACTCGCTGCAGCGGTTCCCCTCTCCTTGACTTCTTCTTGTCCACCTCGTTCTCAGACGGGCAGTCACACTTATCAGGTTTCTGTCCCTAACTGCTAAACCGTTATCTTTCACTCATATTTTATTCCCAGGAGTGTGAAATCGTGGAGCAATTCCCATCTCCGTGTTTGCAAGCACTTATAATCTGGGTATTTTCAAAAGCAGGATTAATAAATTGATTTTTAGTTGAATTTTCCTCCACGTACCTTCCTCCTAACAGTGTGTCATTGATTATTGGGTTTACCCCTTTTGCTGTAAATCATTTTATGTGTAATAAAAAACAATGTATACGATAAGCGGGAATATTTAGGAGTGCACTTCGCCCTAAGCAAAACGCACTCGAGCCTAAACCCTAATGGTGTACATCTGTCCATTCAATTTACCTAGACTGTCCCCCACTGACTTTCAGTAAACAACAAGACTGCGTCCTGCAGAAGATTTCGGTGAAGTTAAAGCAGCCTTCATAAGGCCAATGAATGTTTCACTTATTAAAATGTGAACACCTAATTGCATGTGGCAAATGATACGAATTCATTAGCGCACGACGATAAACCGAACTAGTGCGTTTTATAGGCCCCTCGGATATTTGAAGCGAACCAAACAAATTGTTTGAACAATTATTCTATCATTGTTGACAGAAACATTCCACTCACTTTGAAACTGTGGTTTCATATTCAACTCCGCTTCCCACGCCACCCCACCCACCCGCAACCCCTGCAACATGGGTCACTCACTACAGGCGGAATCGTTCAGCTTCTCACAGTTTACGGACTCTACTTTGCAGACAACCTCAGAGAGAACTGGTTCGCCTATCGTGGTCTCCCGTTTGGAATGCACGATGTGGAGCACGTTAAAAAGGAGTAAAACGCACTGGAGCATACTCGACTGTTCACGTGCTGGTCAAACACAAGACAGATACNAGATACTTTTCTGTTTCAGAACAACTTTTTTCAACTGTATTTTTCCCCTCATGTGATAGATCTACTTACTTTCTAGTCTGCTTCGAGAAACGTTTTCAAGGTCATTATCAGCACTATGTATCACTGTGTTGGGTCGGCCGGTTCCTTTGTTTTGATATTTATAACATTTAATGATCTCCAGTTTGTTCAGATTCTATTGGCCAATAAGCGCCTCCCCCTATGAGAAGATAAGAATTCCACATTTTTCAAATTGCTATTTGGCAGATAAAAGTTTTTATGTCGAGACTGTGGAAAGTTCAGTAGCCTCAGTAGGGATTTGAACCCACGAATCGACGCCGCCCACGATTTTGTTCAGCGCAGGCTCTATCAGCTGACTTACGAAGCTAAACCGATGGCACTGACCTTTTCATACTTGAATTACCCATCCCACTTACAGAGGCATATGGCATCCACCAGTTGGCGTGTAAGCTAACTGCCCCGACAGGTTTTCCTTAGAATTCACCGGAGTCCACCGAATGAACTTCTAAGACAAGGTTAATTGTTCAAATTGTTGTTTGGCAAATTGAAATTTTTATGTGGAGATTATGAAAAGTTCGATAGCCTCGGTGGGATTCGAACCCGCGAAGACGACGTTCATGCGTGGGTTCGAATCTCACCGAGGCTACTGAACTTTTCACAATTTCGACATATAAAACTTCACATTTGCCTCATATTTACTTGTGACTAGTGGTGAGATACATGACGATTTGAACTCAGCAGTTTTCTGGCTACATCCCAACGCACAATCATCAGTTTATCCAGCAAAATATCGACAATATTGGAGTGGTGGCTGGCTCAGTGGTATTCCACGCACCTTCCATAACAGTTTAAATACCAGAAGGCGAACGTGCACTGCTGATGAGCTCTAAAAAGAGCAAAACTCAAATGTACTGCTTACCGAGTGTACGGTTGACTGGGTGGAGTGAGTATTGTGAGTGAATATCTGAAGTCTGCCAGATGATAGCTTCGAATATCTTCTTACTGATTGATTTAGAACTATTACCACTTTGGCATTCAACCGGTCAGTTCCACTTCAATGTAGTAACAGGACCAGAAGAGATATGCCATAGCACACACTCATGCAGAAGTGAAACGGGCTATCTAACATGCAGATAGATGTCGGTTAACTTTGCGTCCCGGTTCGCATGACGCATCCCATATTCGAGACAATCTTCGATTATCTGAAAGTTGAGCTGATAATTTCGGGAATTCGTGTGAATGCCCTACGAACTAGACCTGCCGAAACTGTCCTTTTCACACCAACCCACCCTGTGGGACGATCTTCATGTGATCTTGTTCTTCAGTTAGGCAAAGCACTCGTTCGATGCCAGTCTATCTAAGGCCGGATGCCGGCTCAATTATCATATTCAAAAATGCGGATGTGAACAAAAGATAACAGACGGTAGAGTTGTAAAAGAAGTGAAAAAGTAGTTATCTTAGCCATTTTGCACTTTTGTGCAAATCCTTCGCCAAATCACTTTCAAACAGAGAACCCCTGTACGCAGTCAATCAAGGCGGTATTAAAAAAAACGGGTAGTGTGACGTTTGACGGTAGTATCCAAAACTGATCGGAGATCTAATAACTCAACATGTATTGTCATAGTCAATTTAAAGTAACTCAGAGGTGAACAACTCATTCAAACTCGTCGAGCATTTTATTGTAGACAAATGATTCCATTCCACAAATTTCAAGATGTGGGAAATTTATGGTGCTTTTCCATCACGACGAGACTGCACCCTGTCGAGGGATGGCGGCTTGCGCACCTATATAACTAAAAGAGGTAAACAGAATGGCGTTTATCCAAACGGAAGGGTTTCCTGGTAATTTGATTTCAGTTTTTTCTCAGTCAATAAAGTAGTGGAGGGATAGCCAGCAAATTAGCCGGAGATTCACTGATAGATTGGATCCCCGTCAACAGTCGTCTATGTACGATGCGTCTTCAGGGATCAATCCGTGTCCGGAAGAGAAGCAACACTGAAAGCTGTTTATCCAACATCGCAGCACATGCACCAAGAAACTGCAGTTCTGATATATAAACGTACGATTTCTATTATAAACTCACCGAACGCATATGAATCCAACCGGCTGGTCGGAAGTGTTCGCATCGAAGCTTGTCTAGGCGGTCGTTATGCTGTGCTTTGCCATTGAACAGATAACGGCAATCGACTTCTTTAGTTCTACGAAAACCGCCACCTGTTCCTGTTCAGCACCCACTTCACAGACCTCTCGACAAACGGCAATGTGACGGTCTAATTCAACTGGGGAGCTGAAAATAATCGATCACATCGATCCATCTGAAGTAGAGGTTACCCGGGAAATAAGTTACCTCAAAAGGCATAAGGCCTCCAGCCCAGGCGGCCTCTCCACATCCGTTTTTAACGATGGATGTTTAGCATTGGCTTCGGAGTTAACGAAACTCCTGGGCTCAGTGTGGGAGAGAGAACAGGTTCCAGCGAAATGCTGTGAATCGGTCATCATACCGATTTACAAGAAAGGTGACAGATCCTCTTGTGGAAACCACAGAGGAGTTAGTTTAATCAACATTGCTGCCAAACTTCTTGCTGATATCATACTCCGTCGGGTGTCTTCCGCACGTGAAGAGTGCATGCGTAAGAACGAGGCTGGTTTGAGACCTGGTCGAGGTTGTATTGACCACATCTTCACTCTTCGCCAAATTCTGGAGCACCAACATTCTTTTCTTGGGCCTACCATCTCTATCTTCCTGGATCTTAAAGCGGCTTTTGATCGAGGAAGATAGAAATGGTGGGTCTA
>UZAN01041138.1:47216-63313 GCA_900618425.1 Echinostoma caproni
ATATATCGAGAAATTGGCAAGCTCCAGATAAATAACAACAGAAGAGACTCCGCAGTCTCGTTAGGTTCTCCAAGACAGTATCGCTCCATCTTTTCCATCACCATCTGCCAATCTGCTCGGTCCTCATTCGGACTGTACGTGAATCCATTTAGGGCCCACAGAGCAACCGGACCAATACTGTGATGGAACAAAGGCAATTGTACAGAACTGGATTCGCGGTCCATCTCTGTTACTGTACGAAAGTCTGCATACTGTGTTCGCTACAGTCTCCAGTTGTCAGCCAATCGCCCCGTCTCCTCCATAGCCAGATACGCCAGCGGCTGGATCTACAGTCAACTATTCGGTCTCTCCAACATTTGGAATTTCACATCAGTTTCCGCTGCCACCATGTCAAAAGTCGGTTCTTCAAGAAGTGCTCTCGATATGTTTTCTAAGTGCACTGGACACGGATCACATCTGGGAAGGGAATCACAGGCGTTTATATATAAGGTTGGATTAATCAGATTGTTTCTGTCCGGTTTGCAAAACAAAAGTCTTATACGGACCAATCATAAAAACACAATCGATGCAGTAAAGCAAACGATCAATCCAAACAACACTTTCCAACGCACAGAGTACAGAGGTGATGGCATCTTTTTGATGATGCAGATGCATGTGAAGAATGATCTGAAAATCTCTAGTTTAGCCTTGGCTCCTCTCCTCCGTCGGAACATTCCTATGGGTCGGAATCCCACATCCGGTTAGAGGAATCTATTTACCTGTTAATGCATTCGCTTTGCTGGGTANCAAAAGTCTTATACGGACCAATCATAAAAACACAATCGATGCAGTAAAGCAAACGATCAATCCAAACAACACTTTCTAACACATCCTTCTTCTTTTGAAAGCTTTTCATTATGATCCTGATTGGTATATCCGTCCGTTTCATGTTAGGGATGGGGATTGTTGTCATGCTGTCCTTCCCAGTCGTTGGTATTTCTCGCTGCGGTTGTTGCACAACTTGGTTCACGGTCAGTTAAAATATTCGTGGTCTAAAGGAAAATAATCCACTTGGTTCCAGTCACCATTCAGTGTTCAATCCCTTACGGTAGCTAAACGTAGGATATTTTTCCAATAAGACCATGGCTCCTGTGTATCAGCTTAAATGAAAGCTCAACACCTGTTAAAAGCTGCAATGGAAGTACAAAAGCGTGAGTGAATTACTTTTTTCTGAATGGCTTAGCTACTAGTTCAGAAAGTGAAGTCATCATAACGAAACATGGAATAGTCAGAAGGGGGAATTCCGCAACCTTTTCTTGATACAATGACGTGGAATTCTAGTTTTCCCAATATTTAGGTTGCGTGACATTTGAGCATCAAACAACTGGGAAGGCGACTGGAGTTGATCTATCATTGACTGCAGGAAAACCACTACGCTGAAAATTGTTCTAGTGAAGATGTTCAATGGAAAGCAGCTTTTTGTTATATATCGCCGTACGATGAATAGAAGCGAGGATCTACCGTCACGAAAACTGGCGATCTAAGCCCTAGTGCCGGGAATGGCAAACTGTAGGATGGTCCAATTGTCAGCCTTTCTAATTCATAAACAAGACGACTGAGCGCTCTCATCAAGCAATGAAAATCACGGATACTGAGGCCGACTACCCCAGCTGACTCACCGCACAAGGAAATTGTATAATCCACGATCAAAAGATCTGAAAATCGAACAAGGCGAAACAAAACTCATTAGCACAAAGTGACTTAGAAAAACTCAAGTTATAGGATTCTGGAAATGGTGATATCATTCAACAAACCCGTGTTACCAGAATCATGGCATGAACCAGACAACTACACATTCAAAATTCAACAACTCCATAGTTTATTACCATTTCGACTAACCAGGGAGGACGGAGGGGGGATGAGACAAGTTAATCAATCAGGATCATTATGGGTGTCATGCAATTCGGTTCGCGGAATCACCAGATCGCTCGTTCAGTGTAATCTAGGTAGGTGACCGAGAGACCACAAAGGCAGAAGGGAATGAAGTGTGAATAAGACCTGTGAGAATAGCCAGCTATCCGGCGAGGAAGAATCGGATAACGAAATCTCATTTCCAGACTTGATATGATGACCAGATGCTCCGATGGGTGTTTTAACAGATCCCTGTACCGAGATTGTAGTTTTCGTGGTCAATACTTGGACTTACTTTACTACCGCTGGCTCCTTGAAAAGGATAAGCCGGCTCCATGAATGTCTCTGATGGCCTATATCCACGCTTGGCGGCTGGCTGCAAGACCCTTGCAAATGTTAATCCAGTTTGTTTTCCATCAGCGAGTGCCGCATACCATCCCAAGGTCAAGTTGGTCGACGTCTTCGAATACAGTGTCAGCCAGGGCATAGTGTCAGAGCCAAGACAATACTCGTAAAAGTGTCGTAGGGTCTGCGGAGAACATGGCCCAGCCATAGTCGGCGGCATTGCATGTGCATTGAAAGACGGGGAAAGTGGCATCGATTTCTGAGGTCCGAGTTTGAGACTCTGTCCTATCAGTTTACTTTCAGGATGAATCGAAGACACCAGTGATCGAAAACCTCCAATCGTCGGATGTCCTCAGCAACCAGATTTCCAAGCCGTCTAGTGGGACTGGTCGAACTGCTGTTGCAAACACCCTGCACTTGGTTTTGAGGTTGATTTCGTTCCAGCATCATAGGGTGGTTTGGAGCTGCAGAAATGCCGTTCGTGCTGTGTCTATGCGCCACTTTGGCTTGTCCACTCGGCAGGATGGTGGGCCCGAGGTACTTGAAGTCTGATACGACTTCTATTGTCCGGCCACCCAGTTGCAGGAGATGTTCCGCTTGATCAGATGGAGTAGCGAACATATGGGCTTTGTTAGGATTATTCTCAAGGCCGATCTCAGAGGTAAATCTTTTGATACGGTTGGGAGCTATTTGCAAAAAGGTCAGGTCCTCTACAAGCACTATTACGTCATCGGCGAATTCGAGGTCAGTAATCCAGCAATCCGCGGAAACTTGGACACCTTGGCAACCCTGCACTGCCCGACGCACAATCCGATCAACGGCGAAGTTGAACAACACTGGAAATATCGGGCATCCTTGTCTTACTCCTGAACTCAGATCGAAGGGATGAGACTCTTCGCCGTAAGCACGGATACGAGCTTTGGGTTAGGTGTAATATGATCTCAATATATTGACCAACTTTGCAGGGACGCCATCTGTAAGCATTATTTTTCACAGTGACTTGCAGTCCACTGAATTGCATGCGGCGCAAAAGTTAATGAAGCATGCAGCGGTGGGGAGCTGAAACTTGCATCGGTGTTCCAGAACTAGCCTTGGGATGAAAATCTGATAGATACATCCTTTTTCGGGTTGGAAGCCTCCTTGGTTCGGCCGCGTACGTCCATGCCTCACTATGGCAAATCGATTAAGCAAGAGCTGGGCAAACGCTTTGGCAGCCACATCTAGAACACTGATGCCCGATAGTTCTCGCATAGTGTCTTGTCGCCCTTCTTGTGGAATGGAAGCAAAACCGATGTGTTCCAATCAGTTGGACACGTTTCGGTTTCCCATATAGAGGGAAAGAGAGTGAAGTGGCTTGATGACCACCGGAACGCATCTTTTAAATACTTCTGCCGGGATTTCGTCTTCACCAGGGGCCTTGCCAAACTTTAAGCAACCGATCACTGCGGCTATTTTCTCTATCGTTGGAGGATTAGTCTTACTGGTATGGGGACGCCATATCGAAATGAATATCCGCTGGATTGCCCAGTGGATAACTGAGAAGTCGACTAAAATTTTCTACACACCTGTTCTTTCTACCGTCGATATCAGAGATCAGTTCCTCGGTGGAGTCGCGCAAAACGGGTTGTAAAGATTGCCTTCTACGGGACGCTGATCTTAGGAAGGGAAAGAGATCTTTGAAGTGACATGCACTGGCTGCGATTTCCATCTTGATCGCTATTTCACTCCAGTAGTTGCGCCTATCTGCTTTTGCGGAACGGGTTGCTTCCCGTCTGAGTCGCTGATAATCGTGGTGACCAGCTAAACGGGTGTCCCTCGCTAGGGTTGAGCAACGGATGGTTTCCCCGGATATCCAATCTTTGTAGCAGCGTTTCGTGGTACCAAGTTTTTTTTAGTGCAGCTTGTTGTACTGCAGCTTTTATTCTGAACCACTGCATATACTTGGACTTCCAAAGCTATGAACCTTTTAATAAAGAACTTTGACTAGTCGGAGCTAGAAAGCTCAGCAATACGGATAAGATACGGAAACAGGACTGCTTGAGCATTTATCAATAAGCACAAGCAGGAATGAATAATAAAGGAGCAACTAGTTACAGGTCATAGGTGGAAGGTCTTGCCTTCATCTGCCTTTCAACGGTGACGAGGCAAATGATACTTTTGTCGAGCGTCAGGCAGACTAGCAACGCCATTTAGATGGATCTACACTACACATGCAGACAAATAACAGTCGCCCCCTCCCCCCAACCGAACACAAATTATTATTTCATGCCGAATTACGCCTTCCTTACTCGTGGGTGCTCGGTCACCTACCCAGAACGAACGGAGCGGTAAACTAGATAGTGACTGAATATGTCCCACGGTGTGTGGGCACGCAAGTCAACTGACTGAAATCAAGTTATCAAAGGTCACCAATCAATCACCGACATCTTCCATCGCAAGACACTCACTTGAGACGAAGCATTTTTAATTGAACTGCTGCGTTTACTACTTTCCTCCTCCGCGGGCTTAAATCTACTGCAGTTCCCCGAGCGAACGAGATACAACGCCTAAAGCTCACCTGTGTAAAGAGAAAGAGCAGTCTATCTCATTGGTCTGACCTCAATAGAAAAAAGGCTTATAGAGAACTTTTACCGGCAACCATGACCCTTTTTCATTGTATTGTTCTAAACAATCTGTAGCATGAGAGGGTCTTTAGCATGTTTTAATTCCCGGAATATACCAGTGATACACATTCAATGAAAAACGCAGTTTAGCGAAAAAGCTTTTTTTCGGTGACTCGTCAACTGGCTAATGCGTCACATTTCATATCATATCATTTTGTATGGGAAAGAGGTAACAACACCAATGATTTGGGGTGGGATTGGGAGTAGGAGGTGGAGGACCATGGTAGACTGAGTGACTACACAAACTGTTTTGGGCGCACAAAGGGGGATTATGTAGACGAATTTCAACCGCCCTTGCAGAGGCTAGGATGGGATTTTTAATCGGATTTGATCTGCGACCTCGAACACAGTAGAGAGGCCGAAATGCTTTAGTCACACTCATTGCGTGATCGTACTCCACGAGATGCGAAACGATGACNATGATTTTAATCACACCAGTGTTCAGTCATGCCGGATGATTTTCCCGAACTCG
The DNA here is from genome assembly GCA_900618425.1 of Echinostoma caproni. Classification (NCBI taxonomy): domain Eukaryota; kingdom Metazoa; phylum Platyhelminthes; class Trematoda; order Plagiorchiida; family Echinostomatidae; genus Echinostoma; species Echinostoma caproni. The sequence goes on from UZAN01041138.1 coordinate 52,587, forward strand.
TGTAGATAGACACCTGCTCGTGCGGTCTGTATACATTGCTCCAAAGGAACACGTAAACTGGTGCACACAAAATGAGACTGCAGAAGCAGGAATTCTGTTTTTGAGTTGCGAACACAGGATCGGTCTGGACGTGAATACGATACGTAATTTTGCCGCGTGAAAAGTTTTCTTCAACGCAGTTCCTAGTTTGCGGCTAACCAATTCTGCGAATGTATCCCCTTTGGAATGGGAGAGAAAGGTTTCACACTTCGTCGAGTCCGATCACACAATGAGTGTGACTAAAGCCTCTCTCTAAAGCCTCTCTACTGTGTTCGAGGTCGCAGATCAAATCCGATTAAAAATCCCATCCTAGCCACTGCAGAGGCGGTTGAAATTCGTCTACATAATCCCCCCTTGTGCGCCCAAAACAGTTCGTGTAGTCACTCAGTCTACCATGGTCCTCCACCTCCTACTCCCAATCCCACCCCAAATCATTGGTGTTGTTACCTCTTTCCCAAACAAAATGATATGATATGAAATGTGACGTATTAGCCAGTTGACGAGTCATCGAAAAAAAGCTTTTTCGCTAAACTGCGTCTTTCATTCAATCTGTAGCATGTACCCGACGAGATACAACGAAATCCATTGGGGGGAAGATTGAGGAATGGTACTGTGCGACGTTCTGTTTTCATATCCATTTCAAGAAAAGATTGCTTCAATTTGTTAACCATGACCACCCGGTTTTATGTTCCACGAAATTTCCTATCTGTTTGGCATTATTTGTATATTAATTGAGACGCTTGGTCGTACTGGAGCATTTCGGGAGGTGCAGGGGNTGCAGGGGAAGGGTGACCACTCACAGCCTGAGACGCCTACCACCGGTCATACGTAGGTCTGTATAGGTACCTGGCATTCAGGGGCACCTTTGAAGTATTGGGTTGTGATCTGTCACAACTCTATTAACTGGATGCTGCCCGATGAGTTAACGGGTCGAGGGCATGAAAAACGAATTAGTGATCAGTTGTGAACAGTTTTGCTGTGATAAAAATTTATAAATGTCATTTTTTAAAACACATCTTGATGTAATGAACAGCAGACGAGGATCTGCTGTTCAATGATGGAAACCGGTACCCTAAGTCCTGAGACTTAGAGTGGCGAGCCACATAAGATCCTTCTAGGTTAGGTGCGCTATTGAACCCGACGAAAACAAAGCTGCCTACCATGAAAGTTGGGTGGCGGTGAATGAGCTCGAAGCTCGGACCATAGGGTCCAAAGCAAGCCGGCGATGGCAACTAAACCACTGCGCCACCGCCACGAAGTCCGTAGAGGAAATTGTGGTGCTTGAGGACGTCACCAGGTGCATTCAAATCATGCTGTTACTTTTATCTGTAGGACAGTAGGAGCTAATTTTCAAATAGGAGAGAACGCAGGTCATTGTGTACCCTACCATACGGTTACAATCAGGATTAATCGCACATAGGAAGTTACATGCAGAAGTGAAAGTGGGTAAGTGAAATCAATTCAGATCATGTGATCAAACCAGTAGAACATATAAAAACACCTGTTTGTGTTTGTGTGCGTGTGTGCCGTATCTACCGGCGCACCAGAATACCTCAGACACCATGAGTCATATTTTCAAGACTCTTGTTGAAATCTCAATTACACTACTATAGATAAAATCAGTAGTTAAGAATTACAGATGATTACAGCAAATTGGTGGGTAGCAGTAACCTGGCTCTGATACTCAAGCGGACATGTACACAATATCCACGTGATCCGGGCACGCGCGTGTGCACAACAACACAGACAATGGTGGGGTAGTCTTGAACGTGGTTCCTTAGTGAACGGTTGCGACCGCTACAAAACGCCACTGGTTCCTTAAGGTACGAGGAGTGCCACACCAGTACAACTGAGATTTCGACTGGAAGCTTTTAAGAAATGTTCGACAAATGTTGACTCACCGGTATAATTTTCGGATAGTGATGAGTGACAAAAGCGCAACACAAACGACTGAGAAGACAACTTACCTCCATAGTTCGGAGCGGTGCAAACACAACGCGACACAAGATGGCGGTGCAACGACTAGGCAAAGCGTCCGGGGATCTGTATGTCTGTTTCCCTTCTGTGTTGCTGCACCAAAAGAAAGCCCTACTTGCGTGCATTCTAGTCCATGAGCAGTCAGCAGACTCAGGTCAGAAAACAATGCAGCCAGACCATACAATATTCTGTGCCGGGCATAGAATTCGAATCCGCACATCATAGCACAGAATACCAAAACAGCAGTAGTACCCGTATCAGGCATTGTCCTCGATTCCCGGAAGGCGGGTAAACGGGTTGATACGATCTGTTCGTGTAGAATGGCGTTGGGATAGATCAAAAACGATGCTGCAGACCACACAGTACAAATCACCAAGATGCGAAGTGAGCGAATGAAAATCGTCCAGTAGGTGAGCGTTCGAAATAAACCCAGTGATTTCGGGTCCGTACGTTCAAGTGACTGGAACAAAAGTCAAACGAACTTCGTATGGCATTCAAAACTCGTAAAATATTCTCATCAGTGAACAGGAAAAGGTAACGAAATACGCATACCTGAGGGGCGGTAAGAACTGCGAAACCAGATGTGCCTCTGAGGAGATTTGATCGAGTCAGTCATAAACTATTTATTATGAAATATATATACATATATACACCGAGGGAAGGTAAACCAGATAATCAAACATACTGTAAATAGGGTTATGCTGGGGACCATGTTGGGACATGTTGTATGGCCCTTTGATAGGCTGCTTCCCTCTTCTTGAAAACTGTATCTTTGTATACTTAATAAAAGTAAAAATGAAATGTTTAGTGATGGAACTTTGAATGCAGATTGGAGATTGAAGAGCGATCGTCGTTCGACCAGATAACCTTATCACCATCATCGTCATCACTGTACAGTGTAATACAGTGAAGCGAACTTCACTGATCGCTGTCAAACTCATAATGCATACAAGATAAGTGAGAATGTGTAAGGAGGACAGGGATTNGGGATTTGGCCTATTGTTATGGACGGGAAAAGAAAGTGAACCTCTATGGTCAACACATAGAGTACACAGCCCAAATGTGCATACAAACTAGTTCAAGCATTCTGGACTGATAAGAAGTGACAGCAAGATCTTCGTTGGTGTCGGCTCGCAGCCATGACCTTCAGTTCTCCAACCATGCGGTTTCGGAGTCTTTTGGACCCCAACCCGGAAGACGAGAGACACCTAACTCTACCTAATCGCTCTGTGCATTCAATAATGCCTCGTCGCCACGTCATCTGCTGGCCTCCACGTGTCTTTCGCCAGCCTGTAACAGCCACTGCATACAAAGCGCGCTGCGGTAGGCGACCGTCGGAAATTCGCAAAACGTTTCCTAACCAACGGAGCCCACTGAGCTGGATTCGATGAGATAGCGAGTTTTTCTCTGATGTATTCCCAAACACCCGACGACTTACTTTTAAGTTACTAACCCGCTCACTCCATCCCACTTGGACCAGACTACGTAAGCATTGATTGCCGAACACGGCTAAACGACGGGTGTCTTCTATCTGCAAATTCAAGATCTCGCAAGCGTGAAGCAGAACTGATCGTGCAGTGGCGCAGTATACGTGACTTTTCAACTTTAGTGACACGTCCCGTCGCCGCCACAGGTGTTTTAGTTTTGCGTACGCTGCTCGAGTCTTGGAAATGCGGGCGGTTATCTCCTTCGATGCGCTACCGTCGTTGGTCACGCAGCTACCTAAGTACGAGAAGCAGTCAACTTCAGCTAATTCCTGAACGTCTAGTTTCAGAACCGAACTCGACAACACCCAGTCTTGCAGCATCACTTTGCACTTTGAAGGTGGAAAGCACATGGCGAACGGAGCGACAGAACTTGCTAATCTGTCAAATGCTCTTTGTGCATCCTCCATACATTCGAACAAGCAAACGATGTTTTCAGTGCACTCCAAATCGCACAGCTTTTCTCCAGCTGCCCATTCAATACCTACATTTTGGATACCACTTAGTGTGTCTCCAGTATTTCGTCCATGACGAAATTGAACAGGAATGGTGAAAGAGGGCACCCTTGACGAACACCGCTGCTAGTCACGAACGACCTACTCAGCTCGCCGTAGACCCTTACGCTATCAGAGGTATGTGAGTAGAGTGAACTCAGTATGTTCACGTACTTCTGCGGCATTCCTTTGCGAAGGAGTGAACCCATAAAGGATTCACAATCAACTGAGTCGAAGGCTCCTTTTAGGTCAAGGAAAACGATAGCCGTTGGTCGACGGTACGTATGGCGGATTTCGAGGACTTGACGCAGGGTGAAGATTTGATCGATACAACCGCGACCTGATCGAAATCCTGATTTTTGTTCGCGGATGTTTATCTCCCTAAACGGCGTCAGACGTCGAAGTATAATTGAGGCTAATAACTTGGTGACGATTGGAATCAAACTTATTCCACGGTGGTTTGCACAGTCATTGCGAGATCCCTTCTTAAAAATTGGAACGATCAGTGATTCACTCCAGGATGGAATGCGCTCGTGTAACCAGATGTTACGCATTAAATCAGTAATGGAGTCTACAAGGTCATCGCCCCTATCTTGAAAAGAGTGGGAGGAAGCCCGTCTGGCCCTGCTTCTTTTCCTTTCTTCAGGGCTCGGATGCAAGAACGAACTTCTCATGCAGTAGGAGGTTCAGATGACACTGCCCGTGGAGCCTCAGCTACATTGGAGGGGATAGCCTGGTTACCGCCTGGCCAGCTGAACTGTTCGTTGAAGTACTCCGCCCACCGGTCATGCCGTTGTTCCCTATTGTGAATAGCTTGCCCACTTTTGTCGCAGGTTGTTTCATTAACTGTGGTTCGCCGACCTCCCGTATTGTGTATCAGTTGGAACAGTCTCTGACTATTCCCCGATTCAGCTGCTACTTCCATTTCACTAGCTATTGTTGCCTACTAGTTCTCACGGTCTTTCTTGAGACTTCTCGTGAGATGCCGTTGTAGACGCCACCTAACCCTGCCTTGATCCCGGGTGGTTGGAATTTGCCGCTTTTTCTCCGTCAGTGCTACTGACTCATCAGATATCCAATGCCTCGAGCGGGCTACTGCTTCAGATCCACCAGCAACGTTCGCTGCGGAGTGCATGGCTCAGCTAATATGATCCCATTGTTTATTTACACTACCACCCCGCAGTGCGTTTAGCTCGTATCCTAGTTCTGATTCAAAACGGGCACGAACGGCTGGGNCCCAGCCGTTCGTGCCCGTTTTGAATCAGAACTAGAGAACGAGCTAAACGCACTGCGGGGTAGTAGTGTAACCTTACGCTGAACCTGATTAAAAGGAGACAGAGTGAAATGCGAAGCTCCAGCCAATACAAGACTGAAGTACTAGAGCCTCGAGGCAACTTGAGCTTTGAACAAGAAATAGATGGATGTGAAGAAGCGTTTGGCGGGGAATAAGAAACCGCGCAGCGCGAGTTTCGGGCTGAACACGACGAAAAACTATTCTACAACCTATCGTGATTCGTCACGGTTAAGAACGACATTCAATGGATTCATCCGTAAAATTGATTCTTAAAATATAGTGGGGAATTTCATCCGATAATAGAAGGAATTTCTTTGCATACAAAATTAAGAAAATGTGGATTAAAAATCTAGGACGGACTGTGCGGATGTTACAAACGATTTGGATTTGATCGTCAGCATGAATCCATTGATCCAGCTGAGAATGAAACCCGAGAGTGAGATTCAACTCAACTGTAGAGATAAGATTATTTCTGTTCATATTTTCTTTTTCGCCTACCGCAGTTTCGTTAGACCTCACACGAAGTACGTGTTGCTTTTCGCTGCCCTGATGGCTACACAAATGCTTTGGTGCATGATCAAGAACCGAAATCCAGAATTAAAACTTTATTATAGCCCCTGAATGACCAGTTCAGTTAGTTAATACAGCTTTGTCGAGGCGGTTATGCTGAATACCAAAAATTGAATAATGGAATGGAAGCAGAATAAGAAAGCTGTTAACAATACCAGGATAAATATAACAGAATGCAGTTGCATTCTGCCAGATGAATACACAAGCATTAACAAACAAATCTAACCTTCTAAACCTTACTGCACGAGGATGAAACGAGAAAAGCTTACGGCTCGGTTCAGTCTGTATGATCGCCAGTCACGGAACAAAATCAAAGGTCCGAACAGAAAACAAGGTGGATAGAACATGTATTCTAACACGGTCAGCAATTGATCACACAAGTTATGCCATTTGGGATTCCACGGGTTGAATGAGATCGAATGAAACTCATCAGATGCATCCAATGCGTAGCTCAGAGCCCGCAGAAAACACATGAAATAGGCGGAATAGAGTGGTCCTGGTAGACGTTCTGTTCCAAGCGCGAAGAACAGACCCTAGACAGGAGAGGTAGTCATGAGTAGGGAAAAAGTAACAAGCGTCCTGTGAGATGCAATTTTTCTAATTGGAATAAAACAAACGAGTGCGCAGGACTAGTTATCGCGTAAAAATAGTTCGCAGTGCACGACAAATAGTATACTGAATCAGAGAAGGACGGAAGCAACAAAAGATTATATATATGCACTAAAGTTCGCAAATGCTTCACCACCAAAGGACATAAACAAGATCATGCTCCTTTTATAGACGAGGTATCAATGCACTATGCTTCAACATCGTATTACAATAGATCCAAACATCTCCCTGTTTTGATACCAAGTGCGTCAGATCAACATTACACTTGAAAGAGGGGGACTCAAGTTACAAGCGGGAATTAAACATCGACAAATGCAAGACAATCGTGTCTGTTCGCCATCCACCAAATATAATTTATGCACAGTGGATAATACATTTGTTTTCTCAACAGTAGATGACAAAAAGGACAAGAAAATTGCGACCAGATGTGAACAAGATTCTCTGAATACAATAATCAGAATACGTGTGGGTGGAGGGAGCCAAGTAATATGGTGGAACTTAGCTCCCCACCAGACTCGTGCAACGCGACGTAGATAGTGGTGTTCGAACACCGATAATTTATTTTCATCCTGTTCCCGTAGTGGTCAAGTCTCTGTACCGTAGAGCAGAACGGGTCGAACTGCTGCAGCATATACTCGACCCTTCCCAGACAGCCGGAAGTCGCGACGGCACCACAGATGTCTCAAGTTGGCAAATGCCAACCGAGTCTTTTGTATACGCGCCGACACTTCATCTGCGATGCGTCCGCCAGGTGAGATTTAGTTACCCAGATAACAAAATTTGTGTACCTTCTCCACTATTTCCCTAATACGGGTGAGACTGGGTGCTGGACCAACCCAATCTTAGAGCAAAATTTTACACTTTGAAGGTGCAAAATGCATACTGAACATGGCTACACTAGCACTCAAAGTATCCAGAAAAGCTTGCAACTCACCTGGATCTTCACTTAGTAGCACAATGTCGTCTGCATAATCTAGATCAGACAGTCTGCCATCTGTGAGTAAATCAATACCGCTATCCTCGTAGGAGGAAAGGGCTGTTTCAAGAATTAAATCTATCACGAAGTGAAACAGAAAAGGAGAGAGGGCGACCCTGACGGACACCACCTTTTGTGGTGAACTCGGGAGAAAAAGTGCCGTAAGCTCGGGCTCGGTTCCGGCTATTATTGTAGAGTTCATCAAAATGCCAACGTTTCAGTTTCGGACAAAACGGCAACTGAGAAAAAACAGCAAAACTTACTTTTGGAGCAACCTGACTTAGGCAATTATCGGTCCGATGGATAGCAGCTAATGCAACGATCCACATTATGGCAGCGTGCTTTGCACTGAACTGTGCGATAATGCCAAAAAGCAGGATTAGAATAAGTAGATCTAGAAGCATGCGCGTTCCAGTAACGCTGATTATGATACATATGGAAACGAACAATTCGGTCATTCGCGCCAACTATTCCCAAACTAAGCATAAAGCGGTAGACAACGTACTCGTGATAACTGGCATTTTCTCAGTAAAGCAGTCACTACTGAATGCCCCAGCAAAGTGGGGGTCAGTTCAAGCAATGAGAATACATCGTTCCATTTTTCATCTGCTCCTTGGTCTCTAGGAATATTTCGCATCTTAGAGCTACCCGGAATGTTTATCACCAGACCGGGGTCTGAACGCTGATGGATTTCTATTTATTCATCAATTTTAACCTCCCACTCAAGGAAATACAACTTACCAGAAGTATTGGAAAATCGAAACAGGGAATGAAGGTGATAGAGAAAAAATAGTAAGTAGATCAGGACAGCGAGATATGTCGGAAGCATTGGTACTGAAAGAGGAAGCGGGAAAAGTTACAATCAAGAATACATTAAAAAAACCACGAACACCTTCTCAATTGAGCAATAAAGAAGTCGAATGATGGCCTAATTACTAGTTAAAACAAAACAAGAAAACGTTTGAATATCATGTGTTTGTATCTAGTGTAGTCCGATCCAGTCTTTACAAGACGAATTACAGCCCTTGCTAATTGTTCACATGATTGGGTTGTTGGTGGGTGTTCTCGGCTCTCAACACTGCCTCATATGAATTTGTTTCTTTTCAGATTTTCTAGGTCGAGCTGAGATAGAGGAAACAAAAAGGATGCAGTCTCGCCTCATCGGTGAGATTTCTCAAGTCTCGGAAGCGTCCCGATTTACAGTGCATATCATGTCATTTGGTGTCCCTAGTGGATGTCATGTATGGGAAAAGGCCCTCCCATAGGCCAGTTCCCATAGTTTGATCTTACAGATTGCCCGGTTTTCAAAACCAATATACATTACCAACTACCCTCGGCGAACGTAACCAGCCAACATGAATCCAGCGCCACCTTGAATTTGTGCACACTAGCACAGTTGATCGTAGACCCACCATTATTATATTCATCTCCCTGAAAGTGGCCTTCGACTCAGTCGACCTCTCTCAACTCTGGCGCTGCCTGAGTTTATTTCAATATAACGACCCCTTTAGGCCAACAGAAGAAGGGTTCAAACTTACAGCACTTTTTCACCTGAATTCACCACAAAAAGTGGTGTCCGTCAGGGTCGCCCTCTCTCTTTTTCTGTTTCACTTCGTGATAGATTTAATTCTTGAAACAGCCCTATCCTCCTACGAGGATAGCGGTATCGATTTACTCCCAGGTGGCAGACCGTCTGATCTGGAGTACCCAGATTCAGGTAAGTTGCAAGCTTTTCTGGATAGTTTGAGTGCTAGTGTAGCCATATTCGATATGCTTTTGCACTTTACACGTGTAATATGTTCCAAACTCACCCGGGAAGTAGTGGAGGAGGTATTATTATTATTATTATTTAACATCGGCTTGCGGACAAGCATGGTGCCAACGCCACAACAATATTAATAATAACAATAAAGGGAGGGGGTTGGTTACAGAACATAGTAAAAAGGACAAAACTGTTAAAACGGAAAAGTACAAATATATCAGATCAGATCAGATTCCGGGACTTGCGGATGGAGCCAACGAGAGTCCAGTTTCTTACGTGAGTGGGCGTTAATGTCATACCATGCTTCAACCTTCCGGTATCCTAATACTTCAGTTCACCCAGAATGGTTTGCCAGTTCCACTGATTGCATTGTATAATATCGGGATCACCTCTAGAATAAGCAGTCGACCCATGATTAACAAAGGATAATTTGCCTACATCCAGCACTGTTATGCATTGCTAGGCAAGCACCTTATGTTGACCGAAAACGGAGTATAAAAGACGGAAGAGAGCGGAAGGACATATCCTTTACCCCTATAAGGGTGAAGCTGTGTTACGATAATAAAAGAAAGACATGGAACACCTAGAAAGAAGGGGAGTGCACAAGAGGCTGGAACAATAATGCAAGGCCTCGGAAATTAGATAAGGTCGGAGAATAGAGCCAACCAACTATTGTCCAGACTGGCCTTGAACTGCACTCAAGTCCGAGTTGACACTACCTTAGCTGGCAACTGTTACCAGCACAAAAAATTTCCAGTATTCGGTTTCACCGTACACCATTGAAAATCTTCTAGGTAGGCCTGAACGACGGGGACACTTTTTCCATATCGTTGTCTATCTTAATAATTTTTGCATAAAAATTTACACCGTGAAAGATATAATACAAAAATCTAAAATTGGTATGTTGCCATTATCTCTAATAATCGTGATCTGTTTAAATGTTCACTCATCCCTGAAAATTCTGAAATATCACTGCAGTAAAGAGAAATATATCTCTCCTTGTAGAGTTTTTAGCGTATTTCATTCTGGAAATATTTATGGTTGGCACAAACTTCTTTGCAAAAACCAACAGCTCGGAGTACGTCCAGAATTGTGGAAATAGATGAAACTCTTTTGAATAAATACAGACTTGTGAGGCCATTGGAAATTGTTTAGTTTTTTATGTAAATATGTATGTATATTAAACCTCATCAAATTGACCCAATATCATCCTTAGCACGGAACCGTACACGTTCTTCAATCTCCGCTTTATTACACTCCAGAAAGAACCCACAGTCTTAGTGTGAACGCCGGTCGTGGGATATTCAAAGCCGTGCATTTTTTGCACATCGTGCACCAAAAAGTACATACGGCAATGCAAGCATGCAAAACCTGCTAAAGAACAATATGGCCATGAATGAAGTTTCTCTCATTTTTAAGAGATGTATGTTCCAACCCCCCAACATGCTTTCAAGGTCACAATTTCAGTTCAGTTCAGTTCAGTTCAGTTCAGTTCAGTTCAGTTTGCACAGGACGATGTGTG
>UZAN01041139.1:7518-23191 GCA_900618425.1 Echinostoma caproni
GAGCACAATCCGAGTTTAGATGAGGATACGTCATGAGTTGTGGAAAGCTGAAGGTGTTTCTCTCGACTTTCAATGATCAGTGATGACATACTGGTTCCCTGGTTTTCCACAATAGAAAACGCACGAAATTGGAGAGAACAGTCAGGGCAAACCGACAGTATCTAAGCAGGTTCGTGAATGAAAGTAGGATCAGGGTATGAGTTTTCTGACGTTGTTTGATAGCTGGAGTGCGGAAGAAAAGACTCCAGTGTATGATGAATAGCAGTCGAGGCGGACCCCATTGTCACGAGGACCTGCTGTTCAGTGACGGTAACCGGCAACCTCAGCCCCGGAACTTGGAGTGGCGAACTACATTGGGCCCCGCTAGTTCAGGCGTGGTATAGGATCGAGCGACAGCAAAGCTACCTACCACCAAAGTTGGGTGGCGGTGACAGGGCTCGAACCTTGAACCATAGAGTTCAAAGTACGCCGGTGACAGCGACTAAACCACTGCACCACCACCCATATATATATAGGACTTTGTACTGACTCGACAAAGCTGAAACAATTTTGCACCTAAGGCGTGATTTAATTGCATAACCGTTGTGAATGTGAATGAAAAAGCTCACTTGATTTCATGAGAATAATGCAGGATTTGATTCAATTTCAAAGAGGGAATTCATCGTATATGGGGCAAATGAAGCGTGAACTGAAAAGCTGTTTCAACGTGTTTAGGTCTCATCAGTGCAGTGTTGATGAGACCCAACCAGGTCGAAACAGCTGCCCAACAGTGCTTCCGAGCTTTTCAGTTCACGCTTCATTTGCTTTATACACGACAAATTCCCTTTTGAAATACTGTAACACTCAAACAATCAATAAATTAGTCCCAACACAAGTGTTCTCCGCGCACACACTCGCCGTGTACGTATGGGAGTGTGGGGGGGGGGCATATCTATCCTACCGTAATTATTGCGCATCATGTGATAGAGAACCAAATTTGACGATAACAATACGGCCATGGACAACAACAACGACACCGTAGGCATCCACCGGGTGAGTTGATTGTTGATTTGGATTGCATTTTTCCTGTGAGGTCACATGTTAGGAACCGACCACAAAGCATAGGTTACACTATCGGTCAACCGTGAGAAGTGAATATGTGAGACTGGGCTCAAAGTCACCACGTGGTCACAATGTGTAATCGTTGACAGATTTGACCGCAGCGGCGGAATACTAGCAGACGGAAACGGATGTGGATAAACTAACCAGCACAATTCATCAGATCCCGGATATGGATATGAAGTCCCCCGGTAGGTATGTTGAGAAATTTCTCTTCACAGTTCCTTGACTGGACAGTCAGAGATACATAGCTTTCACCCAACGTATTAATAAAAGCTCTCTTCGAAGATTCAATACGTATGTACTACTCACATTTGTGAGATGTATGTTTGGCGCGCGCCGGAGGAGATGTTTGTCTGTTTCTCATAATAATGAACACAAATGAACAAGCCATTTTGGAGTGAACAAGTGTATTCCTAAATTGTGAATACGGGAAATACACCCAAAATTCTGAGCTTTTATCGAAAATATCACAATATAGTTTGTCTCAGATGAGAAGCGTTGTTCTCCGCAACACAATTTAGCTGTACTCATGTCGTTCTTTGAAACAGATAATGCTCCACGTCCCGACACAGACCTTGTGAAATCATTACACTACCAAGATGGAGCAGCGCATGTAGGACTTAAACACCTGTGGCGGCGACGTGATGTTTCACTGAAATTGAAAAGTCGCGCCTCTGTACGATCAGTTCTGCCTTACAATTATGAGACCTTGAATTTGCGGGTAGAAGACATCCGTCGCTTAGTGGTTTTTGACAATCTATTCTTAATTAGTTTGGCCCAAAGTGGGATGGAGTGAGTGTGTTAATAACCTAGAGGTAAGTGGTCGCTATCGCAGCGAACTCAGCTCAATAAGATCCGATGGTTAGGACACGTTTTGCGTATGCCAGACGGTCATTTACCGCAGCGCGCCTTATTCGCAGTGGTTGTTGCAGGCTGGAGAAAGCCACATAGAGGCCAGCAAACGACGTGGGGACGAAGCACGAAAAAATGCACAGTGCGTTAGATAGAGTAGGTGTCTCTCGTCTTCCGGGGTGGGATTCAAAAGACTCTAAAATCCCGTAATTCGAGACACGGAAGGGCATGGCTGCAAACTGACAGCGATGGTGATCATTCTGTCACTTCTTATCAGATCAGGATGCTATTTCAACAGTGTGTGTGTATTCAGAGTTGGACTGTGTACTCTGTGTGTTGATCATAAAGATTCCCTTCCTAAAATTTAGTCCAATTCCTATCCTCCTTACACATTCTCACTTACCTTGTATGCAATATGAGTTTGGCAGCGATCAGTGAAGTTCGCTTCACTGTATTACGCTGTACAATGATGATGAATGATGATGCAAGACGGGGACGGAGCATTTTATAGTTTATCAGACAACTTTATAAGCTATCTAACTTGGATGTGTGTGCCCCTAGGACAATTCATTGTGTGCACAAATGCTGTACAAACAGAAGTCCCGGGTTCGATCCCCAGTCGGGTCGATAGATTCGTACTGCTGATGAGACCCAACCGGGTCGAAACAGCTGCCCAACAGTGCTTCCGAGCTTTTCAGTTCACGCTTCATTTGCTATATACACGACGAATTCCCAATTGAAATAGAACAACTGTTTAACATATGCGATTGACGTTGGTAAANCATCATTGGCACTGAATTGAACGGGAAAGCATGAAACCGTTATTCAAACAGATCCTGTGAGAAGTATAGTCTTAGCTCTCAGGGCACGCTGGATTACTGTGAAAAAGTCATAGTACAAGTGAGACTCGTCTCACGAGGATGATACATCACACTACCGAGAGACTTTGATGTGAAACGGACGGGGGAAATTTTTTTTTTTCTGTTCGTGTATATGCGACTTGGGGACATTTTACAACTGTTGCATTTGACCTGCTGGAAACTGTCATCAATTTGTGCCCCCCTCCGCCCCCCCCCCCCANAGGCATCAGAATGGAGCGCGCGGGGGTGGGAAGAGCATTGAACACTGTTGCCAAGGCTAATTTATCCTTTGCTCATAGTGTTGGTGTCAAATCGTTTACTGATTGGGATAGGAGTACGTTCAGTGCGGTTTGATCAAGAACCACGGCTAAGTTCGCACTCGATTTGACCAATGAAGAACAGAAAAGAGGCACATCAAAGAGCACACATTACACGATTTGGTCCAAGTGTAAGTCATGTACACCGGCGATCGAATAGGTCGTCGTTGTAAAGCGAGTGTGGTAAAATGCTTACTTGCTTACCTGGTATATTCCTCGTGTAAACAAATCGGATTGGGAACGTAGAATTTGACACGGAACCAAAAAGTGAACGGAGGATCAGCTGTGAACAAAAAGAGAAAAGAGACGTGCTCAATGAGTGGTGACTGTAGGATACGGGGATGGGGGAAAGGAGGCCGGAAGAATTTAACATATACGGTGAACATGTCCTTCAAGTAAGTCATGCGTGTGAAGACAACATGCGATCGCCGCGTACCGGACCAGCACTCGAGACACACCGAACATGAGAACAACCAAAACCGACGCGTTTATCGTCATGTCCTGTGTGCAGAGTCAGACAAATGTCTTACAGTGGGCGAAGCTATACGACCTCAGGGGCAATGCTGCATCAACAAGCTTACTTTACTTTACTGTGGCTGGCTCCTTGGAGAGGGTAAGCCGGCTCCAGACATAATCATAAACTTCCTTGGGAGTCTGGTACGAGAGATGTCCCCAGCGTCACTCGGCGTTTTTCATTTTGAGGGTGCCTTTGGACAACCAAGTGCGAACCGCAAGGCAGCCAGAAGTAATCCCTCCCCTCGGAGGTTAGGGGGTCAATGGCTTTAGTTTTAAAATGCCAGTCACATCGACCTTTGTCACAACACCGTCATTGGGCTTATGAGGCTTTTACACAGGAGCCAGGTGACCTGCCGGAAACCCACCACACCCTAGTAGTGCCGCCGCTGTTTATTCGCGACTGCTTATTTGTTGCGGTATGCTAAAACCTATTCATAGCTACCCTTGTTCTCTGAAAGTATCCTCTTATCCACAACACGGACACGAACCTGGTAGCATTCAGCTCTGCTTAATCCAAGGGTATCCTACCACGAACACCGACACCACCACGTTGTGTAGCTAAACAAATGGTTGAATACAGAAACAAGTGATGAGCCTTTATGTTTACTGCTTGATTTATTGTGATCCACCAAACGGGATCCAACCTGACTTGGCCTGGGCAACCTGGCAGTACTCAGCCCACAAGCCAATCATGGAACATTTTCTTTTTTATAAAGATTATTGTACCATGATTTGTTTGGCACACAACTGTCCTCAGACAAAAGTAAAATATAATAATAATAATACCAAACGAGAAAAATACGCACTCGGGATGTATATAAATAATGTGATAAATGTAGATAAGTCCTTGTAAGCTAGGATTTTAGTAAGAATAAGCTCTCTTTTTATTCATCAATTGGTCTTCTGACCTAAGGCTTTAACAAAAAGCTTCACAGATAATCACGGAGATGATAAGGAAACGTTCGCGCAGAACATTCGACACCGCATTCAGTGTTTGGTAAACAGGGCGGTAAAAATATGCACCGACGACACCATAAATGCGGAACTATCATTCATTCGTGATGTTTTCCTACAAAATGGCTATCCAGAACGGTTTGTGGATAACGTTTTGCGAAATAAACATCCGACGACGACCTTTAAGCGCAGCGAAGGCAGTATACATTTCTCTCCCATTTAAAGAGGATCCATTCGCATAGTTGGTTAGCCGCAAACTAGGAACTGCGGACTTTTCACGCGGCAAAATTACGTATCTTATTCACGTCCAGACCGATCTTATGTTCGCAACTCAAAGACAGGATTCCTTCTTCTGCAGTCTCATTTTGTGTGTACCAGTTTACGTGTTGCTGTGGAGCAACGAATATTGACCGAACGTGCAGGCGCCTATCTACGCGAGTTCAGTAACATCATTCGGCCTGGCTGAACACTGGTGTGATTAAAACTATTACAAGTGCCATCGTTTCACACCTCGTTGAATCCGATCACACAGTGAGCGTGACTGAAGCATTTCGGTTTCTCTACTGTGTTCGGAGTCGCAGATTAAAGCCGATTAAAAACCGCATCCTAGCCACCGCAGAGACGGTAGGAATTCGTCTACATAATTCCCCCTTGTGCGCCCAAAAGCAATGCGTGAAGTCACTCTCAACCTACCATGGCCTTACACCTCTCATCCTCATCCTCCTCTGCCTCTCAATCGCACCCCAAATCACATAATTAACACGGACCAAGCGTAAGTTCCGATGGCAGGATCAGCCATATCTGATTTTGTGAAATTGAAACAGAAAACAATAACAACAATCCCCATTCGAATAATCATTAGTTTTGTTTCCTCTTTTCCATACAAAATGACGTGATATAAAATGTGACGTAGCCAGTTGATGAGTTACCGAAAAAAAACTTTCGCTAAACTGCGTTTTTCATCCAATTAAAGATCGATTTGGGATTCAAAAACTGACACTCGGATCATACACAAACGTCCATACGAAGCATCGGTTACCCTGCCACCGGATCCCTTTATCACTAGAACAAAGCGGATGGAGGACTGAAACGGGGCAATTAGATAGAACAACTGAATCGTTTATTTTTTTCAGTGAAAAAGCACTAGTCACGAGAATATATGCGACTGTTTCACGGCTTGCTACTGTTTGTCAGTTACACCTACACCTAGATACGGTGATACAAGTTTAACTGATGCTTGCCTTCATCACACAGCACAAAGACCAAAAAACAACGAAATACCGAATACCCACTGCACAGAGCACAAGGTAATCAGACCGTTTTTTGATTATTCTGGTTTAACAAAGAAATGGTAACAAGATCAACAACAGTATTTATAACTAATAATAATAATAATAATGAGTTGCAGAATCAGATTTTGGGAAGGAAGAATTTACTCATACGAGGATGTGTACGGAACTGGAGCGACGTGAGTGCAATCTGTATCGCCAACAGACTAACACGGGACATTTTGATCTCGAGTTTAAAGGGCGAGCGTAACAAGACGGCGAACGAAACAATACGACTTCTCATTGTCCCCCTTCTCCATGCATACACACACCGTTCATCGTCCACCTGACACCAACCTTTCATGATAGATAAGAAATCACGTGCAATGTGATCAAACTATGTTCCCGAGTACTCGAAAAAAAAACGGGTCGATGGGCCTACATATAACCAACCCGCCAACGACACAGTTGTTAATGGATCGTGTGATTCCACTGGAGGAAAAAAATTTCTTAATTCCCGTAAAATCATATAATATAGACGTGAAGTATCGAGTGACAGATGAATCAATAGGCAATCGAACGTAGCAGTGTTGCGATTGGTTAACAGGATAAGTGGTTAAGCGAATTGCCGGAAAATTTGTATTTGTTTAACTTTTGCAATCTGAAATATGCTTACATTTCAGTTAAAAATTGTACACTGGTCGTCAGATCGGATAAATAACTAGAAGTATAAACAAATTGAATAGAGTGCTGTGTAAAAAAAATAATAAATGTCTCAAAAGTTTGATTCATTCAATCAAATTTTGGTTACCAAAAGACCCCGGCTCCACGGACAGAATAAACATGTTACAATTGAGCAAAAAAACTTAAATTAATTTAAAACTAAAGCCATTGACTCCCTCACTTCAGAGGCGAGGGATTATTTCCTACTGCCTTGTGCAGTTCGCACTTGGTTGTGCAAAGGGCTACAGATGCACCATCAAAATAAAAAAGCGCACAGTGACGCTGGGGATGTCTCTGGTACCAAACTCCCAAGGAAGTTCATGATCAGGATCATGTCTGGAGCCCGTTTATCCTTTCCAAAGAGCCAGCCGCAGTAAAGTAATGTGAATAGCCGGAATTCATTTTTCATTATCAGGCAATAATTAAATATGTGCATTTTTGGACAAAGACAGGACTAAAGGAATAGTGGAACAAAGGACCTGGCTGGGGTAGGTAGAATTCTGATGGTTTTTGAGTTAATCGGGCATTATCTGAACGGTGATGTATGCTGTTTGGTCTGCACAAAATCGTGTGTGTGTGCGTGTCTTTGTGCTTGTGGGTGTGCAGCTGCCCGCACACAAATACCTCGGGTCTTGAAGTGTTCACACTGTTGGACACTCATGAAAAACACTTTCAAATGAAAGGGCGAATTCACCTTTGAAAGGGCATTTTCTTAAATTGATCGTTTCAAGACACTGAGTGACTTTGAGCACAGGGAAAAAAGCCTCATCACCGTCGATAATTTCAGAAAAAAAGATAGCTAGAAACCATGCCAGTGCTGTGAATGAGCAAACATTTCTCGTCCAACAAGGGACGAGGAGTTTGGCACACCAATTTTGCTTGACAGAAGTTCAGGTAGCTGGTAGGAGGGGTCACCAACCAGCGCAGTGCGTCCAAGACTCGTAAAACAAAGTGTATGTGTCTGTGTATGTGTCAAACCATGGAACGCAATCTGTGTGTATTTGGCATTTGAATAACTTTTGCATTACAATTTAAAAAAGATGTACACTGGTCGTCACACCGGAGAGAATATAAAAGTATACACAAATCTTATAGAGTAATGTGTTACAGGGAATGATTCATTCAAGTGAAGATGGACGTACTTCATTGATAACTCGTTTTTTGTTGATCCAGATTCGAGCCAGATATGTTACAGGGTATTCGTAGGATTTTTTTATTCGATAAGGTGAATACCGACAAGAGAAACAACTGACAAGAAGATAATTCAAGATGCAAAGGATAGGAGGGGTTGTTGAGAATCTTATTGGCAAAGGTCATAGAAGACTTCATATGAACAATAATAAGTTCTGTGATTATTGAATTGGTAGAAATTACAGATGCATGACTTATTATCATCAATCCACGACGGATACTTGCAAATTCTTATTTCAATAGACCAGGCAACAGGCTACAGGGAGCAGTAAAGTAAAATAGGGAGAACGTATTAATTAACAAAGAAGAACAAAATGTTTTGGGGAGTGTGAAATTGTCTGAGCTTCCGAAGTTGAAAGAAGGAGCATAGAAGTTATCTCAAACAATTCTCAAGGTGTGTTGATCACCACAGGAACATGGTCCGGGTAACAATTGATGTGTGCATGTGCATTTGTGTGTATGAATCCATGAACCAAGAATTTGCAGGATCTGTTCCATTCAGCTCTTCTACCAATCAATCTGGTCAAGTGGGCATAGGTATGTTAGCATTCTACCTGTGAGATCCCGGGTTCGACGCTCAGGTAGGTTGCTACTTTCACGCACTGCCGATAAGACCAACCTCATGTCCAATGCACGGAGTACTGGAAAAAGTTGAATCAGATCCCTAATGGGTCATGTGACAATCAATTAGACACAGAATGTAAGTAGGGAGTAGCGACCGTTCATCAATGATTGTGAATTCAGGACATAACAGAATGGGAAGCATTGGAATATGCCCGTACGACATTTGTCAACTCGACGAGTTTTTGTTCTTTACCGAAACATAAAATATTTATCACTGAAGAGTGGATATCACTGTGTTAAGGAAAGTGCCTTGTTAGACCTTGTATTCCTCTGATGATTTTGGAACATGAACAGTGTGTGTGTGTGTTTAGACTTCCTTCGGGAAAAATCACTTCAAAAGAAGGAACTGCACATAGCGCTCAAACCGTATGCCCATGTTCATTGTTCGTGGAAGGTTTCTAAGAAAGCACTCGTGGATTAAAGATTGTTGGTCGTTTGATCGGTGTGGATGAAGTGGTTAAGATCAGCCAGTGATCGGGAGTTCACTTTCTGAGTAATGTCCTACTCTAAGCATATCCCCAGACAACTGTTGATCGGTTCAAACAAAAATAACCTCAGCCCAACCCCCATAAAGATGAAATTTATTTGCAATAAAAGGCATGTGAAAGAACAAGAATATGTTCTATTTGATTTTAAATGTATGTGTATACTCCACACTGAACGGAACCGTTTCCTCCTACATATTTTGGTGAATACAGTGAACGATACTGCTTGCGATGTGTCTCCAATCGCGAAATGAGTTAGCCACTTGTGATAAACAACACGTAAATGTTGATGGGCGGTCCTTGCTTTTGGAAATTCGTTCTCCTAATCGATGTGAAGCACAAAAGAGGTCTGCTGTGTTTTGGTGTTGAATTTCACCTAGGCCCGAGATCACGTGTGTGTGTGTGTGTGTGTGTGTGTGGAAGTGAGGGCACGAACAAGTGAGAGGGGGGTGAAGGGGTGGAGGGAGTTGATGTTGCATGGGTCGTATCTGTGTGGGCTTCTGCTCGCAAAATCAGTCCATGGTTGTGCCAATGGGACTGTGTGAGAGTGTATTCTCCTTACGCGAACGCAAATTAAAAAAATGCAAGTCTCAAAGATTGCGTTTATACCAATCTTACATATTCTGAAATTTCTCCACGGTTAGGCTAACCACAGGATTGAGTATCTGGTGTTCAACATTATATACAGACGTTTTAGCTATAATACTCACAAGAGATGGGTAGGTATCAGAAAATGCAACATATTGAGGGGTGCGACATAGCAGGAGATTAACTATATATATATATATATTTATATATATATATATATATATATATATATATTCACTATTGTTAAATATCGCACCGCCTCTACCAAACTCTCCTAATTGTTTGATGAGTGATTCAGTTCTCCCTCTCTCTGTACTGTTTCAGGGTAATGGACAAGAGCAGATACCAGTATCAAACTGTGTGTAGCCACTTGATCAATATGCTATCCGAGTCATGCACATTTGGCAATCGATCACATTGTGTTCATTAGAACAGTATCAGAGAGACCTAGGAATCCTATTTGTAATTATCCGGGTGGTATTGAATCGTACCCAAGCTACGTGTGGGTTTCGATTATTCAGGACCCCACCATCATCACCACCAACAGACGCTATCATATAAGCTAATTTATTCTGTCCTAGCGAAGCAGTGCGGTTGCCAAACAAAGCTTCCTCTTCTATCATCGCGGGTGACTCTAAGGGTGGTCGAACATGATGGTCAGTTGCAAAAGGTGCGCGCGAATGGCCGGGCGGTAATACAGTCAAACACACTGACTGCAAACAGACAATTCAATACTGATGACGATTGTGAAACCGCTACTCCATCACATCTGAGTTATTCATGAGATTGAATATGATGGGGAATGCTTGGAAACTCCACCCACAATATCATAACAATTAAGGCACTCAGGGTGAACTCATTTGGATCTCATGAGGAAATAATTGATCCCCGCAACAAGAAACTTAACAAACGTTACTTATCATTATGCTGAAGTCATTTATCCTAGAACGGATGTCCCCGCTGGAAGAGAAATGCGGTTAACCCGATCCCGGGAAAATGATGATATTTTCCAGTGTTTTACAAATCGCACTTGTAATCTTGTAATTATTCATGAGCGAAGCATCTCGCTCAGGCGAATGGCTCTTCCGAAGAAGCACTGCTGGAACTTCGAAATCGTCTCATTTGTTCTCTAATCCGTAGAATAGCTTCCCGTTGGTGTGTATAACCAATTCTCCAATAGACCTTAATCAGCTTCCATCAAGTTCAAAGCCGTATCTGAAGCCCATAGCCTGTTGTCGTGAAGCCCCAGTGCAACCAACGAATTCTGTTAAGATGAGCTTTGTGTGTACGTGTGTGTGTGTGAGGCAGCATCTGTGGACTTCAACCGGTACGTTAAAATCTCGACGTTGCGTTCAAGCTTCGGTCACCTTGTTGACAGCACTTACACAGACAGAGGTGGAACATTTGATACTCCCGAAAAAACCGCATACCATTAGTGTAGGGATAATTCAAATTCTGTCTCAAAATCGCTTCGCATCAGGTTTCACGTGACTGGTTGACCTGCTATCAATTTCGCCATTTATGACAAACCTGATGTGTTTGTTTATTGATTGGTATCTTATCTGGCGACCTTATAAAGTATTCTAGCACCATAGAAGTCAATCCGTTCCAGTTCATATTGAACAGTTCTCGTAACAAACCAGGGATGTACAGTTATCACAGTTAGTTTTGTAGTTGGAAACAATCAAAATTGTATTGCAGTATTTGAAATCAATATTTGCATTTAGCCGAAGAGAGGAGTAGGTACTTTTAAAAGACTGACTTTCATCGGATTGAGAGCATTAAACACCATGGCTCACGGATGGTTTCCTCAAAAATGGATCGCTCGCGACCCAGATTGTGGATGAGTTCTCAGTTTGCTGTGGTGTGTGTATTGGTAACAGAGATGACTGACTGATAATCGGCCACCTTTATATGATGGGCTTTAATACAAGTGTGACAGGTGGGGTTGATCGAGAACGGGATCGGAATCGGTAACGCACGAACTCTCAAATTGCTTGGTAATATTATCGACCGGTTTAAACTTAAGGAATCGTCGCTACGAAGTTTTGAGTTATTTATGCAAAACAAAGCGGTTGCTTTAACCATGTGCCGTTGGAAGATGTGCGTGGAAGATGGTAGTAGAGAACCGTATATTTTTGGACGAGTTGGAACAAATCTCAAAACATCCTAAACAGTTCTCCCAAACCTTTCCTTCCTTTGGAATATATTTTCCGCACGCAGTAAATCACAGTGGAAAATAAGTAAAACCTGCTCGGCCGATACATTTGTAAAGACAATTTAATGCGACTAAAATCATGTGCTCCTCTATAGTCCTTTTAATTACCAAAAATAGTTCAGAAGCAAAGAAACAAGAGAAATGGAGCCTACCGTGCTTCCAACTATTCTGACCTACACGTAGGTTATACAGAGCATAAAATGCATTCACTGATATGCCTATGTGTACGTGTGTCCTATCCTTTCATTTGTTCACTCTGACCAACAGTTGTTATTTTTGACAACAAAAGGTGCAATGCAAATAGTCATTTTCCATTATTGCTAACCGACCTCTCGCAGAGCATAGGTATAATAAGACAGGCCAGATGCTCCAGATATTCGCCGAGGTCTTCATGTCATCTGACCCATTGAGTGGAATATGACTCTTGGATTGCGTGTGTGGGAATCGCGAACCACTGATCACAGAGTCAATAGGTTGATGTGGATTTATCGGGATCCAATTGGCAGTTTTGTCCAGTTCACCCTATAGATGAAAGTAATCGAATAACTTGGGACACTCGTTTGAAGGCACTTGAATCGATAACTCACTTCCACATTCGGCTAGGTGGGAAACATAGGATGCAACAAAAAAACAGATCTCTTTTATGATATGTATCTCGTGGGATAAACTGAGGTAGAATCAGAAACGGTCCGTCTCTTTTGTGTAGTACGTTCAGAATGACGCCTAGATGTAGAATTGGCGGTACACACGCAGAGACAAACTTAAATATTTTATTGTTGATTGGTATTCGCATCGTCCAGGTATATGCGCTTCAAGACGCATCTGATTCCGGCTGCAGAAATGTTGTCGACATGGAAATTGAATGGATTATTCAAATGTGTAAAGATCAGCGTGCCATCGCCGTGAACTCGTAAATCAGCCGGTAGAGCTTGGGCCGTACAAAAGCCGCAAGCGACGTCATGCGTGGCTTCAAATTCCACATAGACTAGTACCCATTTCACAACTTGAACAGAAAACCTCAATCGGTCGAACAACAATTTGAAATGACGTACCTTCTAATAGGAATATTTATTGTGAGGTACTTGGCATGAATTGTATAAGAAGATACGAGTTTAAAACTCGGAATGTTTCCAAAATGCACTTTCCTCAGTATGGGCTCTGAATTCGATAATCTTTATCGCTGAAATCATACATTCTTACTTCAACACTTCCACCACACAAAGTAAACCGGGTGAAATAAGGTTAGCTTACAACATTCATAAGTAGTAAATGCAAACTGTCTTAGAAAAATCCTGCTCTAAAAATCATACAAAACTGAGAGACACGGTTGCAGGGCATTTATTTACGGATTTTCTAAATCGAACCTATCTTCGTGTCTTATCTCAAATTATATTTCGTTTTGTGCTGCTCATATAAAGTGGTGTTAGAAATGACGAGATCTTTTCTTGCCAATCCAGTTGAAACAATCGCATCTCAGAAAACGGGATGTGTGTAGGGTCCCTGTTCGACTCGATCATTAGCATAAAATGATACCAGTGATGCAGAAGAACAAAGTTAAAATGCGAAGAAATTTATTTTTGCTATATCGTTTCAGGAATTTACATATTTAGCTCGATTATTGAATAGAATAATGCAAGGGCTAAGCTGAATTTGAATGAATGTCTGTGTGCAAACATTTTCCGTAGACAACAAGCTATCAAGTCACGATAGTCGGATAGGAAAAAGCCGGATAAAAATGTAGGATGAAAGAGAGTTGGTCAAGAATGAATAAAGCAGGTGTGAACGTGTGCGAAAACAAAGAGACAGTAGGTGAGAAGTGAGGATTCTCAGTGTGATGCCGAAATATTGGACAACTGGATTCTGTGAACCATTCATCATTACCGAGCACTTCTAGCAATTTACGAGCAGTAGTCATAAATTAGAGCTTAGTTAATCTTTTCTCTCTCGGCCTGAGTGCTTATCCAAGTCATGGACGTTGATCCGAAAATCTTCTCTCCTTTGGGCGTGCTTCATAAAACGTTGCGCCGAAATATGTCATCCCCTTTTTGAGATCCGCGAGCCTAGGTAATATCACATCAAATGAATAGGTTGTTTCTTCCTTTGTGCAATATTCATCAACTGATACTGCATCTCCATCGTTTCCCCTGGGTTGACTGCAATAACCCTAACATAATACCTTGTGGTTCAGCTTTGATAACCGAAGGTTGTTCTGATCTCCTAAAGCTTACTAACTTATCGAATATTTTCACAATTTCTGATTGGTGGTGGCTTCCGTATTCACTATTCTAAGAACGACCACGGAGGTGTTCCCATGGTGAACCTGAATCGAGAAATGTGACAATGGCAATAAGATTATTCGAAGACAGTTTGCATTTACTACTTGTAAATTTATTAGGCTAATCTTGATTCACCCGGTTTACTTTGTGTGGTGAAAGTGTTGAAGTAAGACTGTATGATTTTAGCGATAAGGATTATCGAATTTAGAGCCCATACTCAGGAAAGTGCATTTTGGAAACATTCCGAGTTTTGAACTTGTATTTTCTTATACAATTCCGTAACTCTTGTGAAAATTATGGCATCATTCGACAGCCCTTGTTACGTTATTTCTTTTGAGGCTCATTTGATAGAGATATCTCATTCCGTTCCAAAAATGTGGACAAACTGTTCATTTTGATTGTTCAGTGCTTAAAGTTGCTTCTACGGTGGTGTCACGCAGATGGATTATGACCTGAAAGTGTCAAACTAACTGGATACGAACCTGGTCAATACTGATGTGTATATCGATCAAGCATGATCTATTGGTGTCCCAGTGCATTCGCTTGAGCTGTAGCTTATGAATTCTATTACAGCTTCGTGCGATAGCTGTAAGCAATGGCTCAAGCGTTGATAGCGCATGATTCACTGGTATCACTGGGACACATACAAACTGAGTTGTACGCGTACTAGCAGGAGAAACAACCGATATGTATTCTATGAGAATTGAGGCGTGTGTGACCAAATCCCGTCACACCATCGTCCCCCGCACTTCAACGGGAGGTAGAGAGATCGGTGTTTCACTGTAGTCATCCAGACATCACTGGGAGGCGTTTCAGCAACCGGCAAGGTTCATGAAACCGTTTGAAATAGGGTGGGGGGGCATTTCTGGATGATACCGGGACAACTTTACTTGCAAAAGTTTTACATCTTTGTCAAACTTTTTTCTCTTGGGTATTCGCTGTTTTTTTGGTTTGGACAATATTATCCGTTGAATACCGGCCGATTTCACATTGGGACTTAAAGAATCTCACCGTGGATTGTTTTGATGCTTTTGATGAACTGGGCGAATTTTACAATCGGCGCACACGACCGGTTAGTAATTATTCACGTGACGGTTATGTGCCTGTCTCGACGACAAACCAGGCTTTGAATTTTCTCAACTGTGGCTGGCGACATCACTGTTCGGTTCCAAAAGTGCTCATTGGACAACTGCACCCTAATTTTCTCCTATATTTCTTGCTTTTTGTAGACGTGTTAGATGTAAATTATTTTCAAGTGGCAACGTCAGTCGACGTAGATGCGCATTCTTACAAACGGGGTGTTAGAAATGAAGGCGTCAATTTAAACTGCTTTTGGAATTTTTTATCGTGGCTTATTTTGTTGATTGGTAATTTCATGGAGGTAGTCGGCAATTTGTTGATGAGACTGTAGCCAGAATACTTAAAATAAGTAATTGTTTTCTGAAATGCATTCTGCCTAACGGAACACTTGGATTATCTTTCGGAATGTCGAGTTATTGATATTATTTCCCGCCGACTGAGTTCGGTGAATGACTGAACTCTATCATGGATTACCATTTTTGCTCATCGAAAATCAATTCATACGTGAAGCCGTAGTAAATCTTCCTTAATAATCATGACAGAACCCTAAAAATTTACTTGAATATTTTATCGCTTCGTATTCAAAAACTGACGACGGCATAGGCGGGCCCTGTTTTGTG
>UZAN01041139.1:36814-63261 GCA_900618425.1 Echinostoma caproni
AATCAATCTTCATTAAAGTCCCTCTGGTCAGTTGTGTCTGCAGGCTGTGGCCATGGTTATAGTGCTTTCCAACGACCCGTGCAAGATATATGTATACATATATATGTATATATATATATATATACATATATATATATATATATCACACGTCTGAAGCCAGACTATGTGCCAAACAAATCATGGTACAATCATATTTATGAAAAAGAAAAACGTTCCATGATTTGTATGTGGGCTAAATAAGGCCAGGTTGCCCAGACCACACAACTGGAGCCGAAGCCTGATCCGCAAGGCAGCGCGGTGGTGTGTAAAAACCGTAGTCCGTCGAGAGCCGGTGTCCAGTTCATCGGATCATACGCCGTTTGGACGAGATCAAACATCCAACGTGCCCGACACAAATCGATACCAAATTGAGCCGGTGACCACTGCCACAACCAGGAAGTTGTGGGTAGTGCACAAGTCCGAGTTGTAAAAGTTCCTGAGAAGACGTATGAGCTTTGCACAGTTCTATAGTCCCAGTTGCGAGAGGACCAGCAATAGGCAGGACTTCACTTTGACGAAGACAATTGAATACTGATGATAAAACGGTTGAGCAGTACAGTTGACTTCCTGGACAACTTGTCCTGTGAGTATTGCCAACCACCGTGGATGTGGAGGACGAGTGAGCGGGAACAATGATGTCATTCATTGTTTCTACCTCAAATGTGGGCTCATTTGGGTGTACCCGTTTTTCACACATCAACTGAATTGAGTATGTATGAAACAAAACAAAAAGGGAATCGTGTGTGTCGTCGTAACAGCCGATGAGATTTGCGATGTGCTGTCTCTGAACTGTCAATGAATGTCTGTTTATATCTTTGTTAGGACTGTAACCAGGTCCGCGTGCAGTTAGAACTGAATTGTGTTTCTTTGAGCTCTCCAGGTTGACAACCAACCTGTTGAGAGTATGGCAGTTTCCGTTGAACACATATTAGTTTCATTCTGTTGGTCTCATTTGTTTATAGGCCACATTATTTTCATCATTATATGGCAGTCATTTTTTCGTGAATGGACGTACTTCATCAACGCAGACTCGTGTCCTAAGGTGATGAAGGAACAATAAGTTAAAACGCATTCTGCTGATTGAGCACGTGAATAAAGCAAGGTTATATGTAGGAGAGTGAGTCAATTAAAAAGGTACCTGCTAATTATGCAGTTGTTGCACGAATAAGGGAGTTAAAATCATCTGTCGTTATTCGGACAGAGCGAATCACCTGATAAAAGTGGCCGCGACCTGCGAGGGAACCAAAGTTTTGAAGGACCAAGAGGTGCAGCATCCAGTTCGTGTTACCGGCGGTTAAATAGGAACCAGGAATAGGTTTTACGGTAACCAAAAATAAGTTGAGGAGTAGATGTCAGGGGCAGATAAACAAGTATGCAAATGACTTTACATTGAACACTATCCAAAAATGTTACAGAATTGGGCATTCTGCCACAAACACACACAGTGGGTTGCATAATACCGAAATGGGACGTATTTCATCCTTACGAAGAGAGAGAAGTTGACAGGGGATAATAGTCTGCCTGAAACTGAAACGGAAGTGGTTTTCCTGCATGCGGAGCAGCTGAAAGATTCAATGGAGAACAAGGCAAGAAACATGAAAGTTATGATAGAACAGAGTGTACAAAATGAAAAATGTAAACTCTGACTAAGCGGTTCACGTCTGCCTGAATCGTGTGTTTGAGATATTTGTGTAAAATTAAAAACCACTCCATTGACTTCAAAATGAAGTAAACGAATCACACACAGGTATTAAATAGCTTGTAGTGGTTCCAGAGAAAGCATAATTAACAGGATCAAGCGTTCCAGAAAACAGGGTTTTGATGGTGAGAAGGTGGAGGACGAGAGAACGAACGACACTCTATGTGATAATGCCACCGGATTTCCTTGGAATTGCCCTGGAAACGAATTCATCAATACGGAACGAGAATCGTTTCACACAGAGTGTATTCTAATCAAGGGATACAACTCGGGGAAAGTCTAAACTGAGGTTAGCATCCCATCAAACTATCATTGCATACTCATCCGGATGCCTCGCGTATACGTAAGGAGACCAGATGTGAAGCGTTATGCTGGTTAGGGATGAGGAACCGTTTTTGAGTTGCATGCCAACAGATCGATAGTCGGGCAGCAGAAGTCATGCATACAAATCAAACAAATTGGGGATTTTTTCGTGATTTATCACCGGTCATTGGTAGTGCATAACAACCAGAGAAGGTTAGAATACCACCGCGGTGGACCGAAGGGTATGAGAATGTTGAGTGTTTTTGCTCTTCGCGAGCCGTGCCGGAGAAGAACGATCAAAGTCTGTCGAGCAAATACTATACTGCTTTCGACCAAACGAACCCGTCAAGTTTGATTTGGATCTGTTTCGCTCAATTAATCTGTTAGCGTGTTGTCATGCCTTGTGAGTTGCGGTGTCGGTTTAGAATAGATTTAATGTTAGTTTCAGTTTATCAGGTCAATTCAACATGAATCGATTTGCACACAATCAGTTGCATCAAAACCGAGAGTAGACGTGTGTGTCGCGATATGTTAACATTTTGTTTCATCTTCTCACTCGCCGATCTGAAACAAAACCGACCAAAAAACAGATACGTATATAGTAAACTGGGATTTGATGTGCCCTAATGAACGGACATGCACAGATAGACAGAGGCTAAATGAACGCAATGAGAGTGAACTCTATGACAAGTGACCTGATTGCCTCCGGGAACGTTCGGGTGCACAAATCGGGATAATGTAATCTTAATAATAACGACCCTCACTAACCACCAATGAGTTTTGCATTTGAGGTCAAGTAAGAATATCGTTTTTAAAGAGAAAGCAAAATCAAGTGCATGTATGGTTGTCATGAGCTGAGCTGATGCAATGAGTGTCCCCTGGGTTCCCTCTCTGACCGCATGACCATCGGATGTGAGCTGCGTTATCGACTTCACCAACCAATTTCCAAGCTATCTGGCATTCAGTGTCCTAATTGATGGTTGGTGCTGCCAGGCGTATGCGTCGCCACAACCACAGGTGAATTGGTACACGATGTGAAAGAGAACTGAGTTACTGAGCACGTTTAAGCTTGTGCAAATTCAGTTCGTTAGTAGAGGTAATCGTAGTTGAGCAGCTGGCTTAAATTTTCGGTTTTCGTCGTTTTCTTTTCTGAAGGACAAATTGACATAGAGAGAACTGATACTGTTTTTTATGCGTATCAGTGAAGCTTTCTGAACTTTCATTGTCCTCGTAGCGCGTCTAGGGAATACGGTTTTCTGGCTTCATAGAACAAAACTGTTACCAGTTCACGTTTTTAGTTCACAGGGGTGAATGTAGAGAACTTTCGATAATAACCGCTCATGTTTGTTTCAGGTGAATATTGCTATAACCATTAAAAAGCTATCAGTTTTCGACTGTCTAAACGAAGTCCTTGGGTATACGGTATCAATCGAAGTTGTGCGGCAGGAAACGTTCGACATAGTATCGCCCTGAGCTTTTGACGTACGTTGTTCATTATATGATCACTCTTTAAGGCGAGTCTCAGGATGACGCTCTTCTTCGGTACTTCGTAGGCGAGATCAACCGATGTCTTTCGTCCGCTATGCACATCAATAAATTTCTCTGGAATGCCGTTATCCAGTAGCCTCCTTCGCAGAAAGGCCTTTTCTTTTNTGGACAGTGTCAGGGGAGCAAATATTCCTGACGCTATGGAACAGAGTCTTCACCAGACCTCTTTTGTCAGCCACAGGCGCGAAACTGGCAAAATTGTAAGTATTGCCCACTCCATGTGGTCTTCCAGTAGATGAATCTTTGCAAGATTCTATCTGATAGCTCCCTGATCTTTATATCTAGAATATCCAAACAAGCGCCTGTTTCTTCCTCAATGGAAACAGAGAGATTAAAAGGTGTTAAAATAGTGTTAAAATGCTCAGAGTCGGTAAAAATTAAAATGTCATCAACATAACATTTGTACCAAACAGCCATTGAAATATTATTATTCAATTGTCTTTCAACCATTCCTAGAAACACATCGACGAATGTTGGGCCTAAGGGACTGCCCATTGCTACGCCATCAATTTATCTTCTGTGCTGTAACTTCAAAATCAAAACGTATGTCCCAAGTGCAAACAATGATAAGATCTTTTAAATAATCAAGAGGAATAGAAAGATGAATATTTATTGAAGAGATAAAATCACATAAAATGTCGACTGATTAACGGAGAGGAACGATTGTAAAATGTGAATCAATATCAATAAAAAAAAATAGAAAAAACTATTGTTATTTCAACTCAACCTCAGAAGATGCGTTCTTCTAACAACTGTGTAACTGCTTATTTGATACGATTGATTAAATGATTGATTCCTGTCCTCCGAATTAGGAAAAAAGGTTCAGTTCATGCTGCTCGCTAGTACAGAATGCAATAGAGCAAAGTTTCGAAATCTGCAAATGGTACTTCATCATTTGTGGAGGTGGGGGTGAGGGGTCACAATCAGTTTACCAATAATTCACACAGGAACAAAACAGAGCTCACACGAGTTCACATATATCAGTTCTCTACCCGACCGTGACAGGTTGCAGCCGGACGAGAGAGATAGAGAAACTTTTTGACATTGCTATCGATTTGATTCAGTAGGCGAATCTCTTTCTAACGGATTCAGTGGCAGCTCATGGGATTATTGTCCAGTTCCACTCAATGTATCATACATGACACGTTTTGTTCGTGTCGCGTACCTGACTTATGCTCCATATTTGATGTTTACCCTTTTCACAGAGTGATGATGGCTGGTTTTAATCCATCTGGGAAACATATTGCTAGAGTAGTGTGTGTGTGTATGTGTGTATCCTCCGAGGTGCTCCGTGTATATTGTGAATACTGGTCGTAAGCGAGTGGTACACGTCAAGGTTTTGGGTTGGTTGTAGAAAATAACTCCAGGTGTTATCCATTGTATAATATTCACTAACAAACAATCATGCATGTATGGGGCACTGTTCACTAGCAAAGCAATGTCGTCATGGCAACCAGCGAAAATGTGTATAACATTAATGGAGCTATTTTTTGTTTTTGTTTTTGCGATGGTGCAGTACCATGCGTGTGTGTGTGTAGAACGGGCACCCAGTTCATATTTTCTCCTATTATGACGCTTACAGTGAAAATGTTATGGGCTGGTTTGAACTAATAAGAGTTTGAAGTCAATTTGTTTAATAAGCCGCACGCATGTATAAAGTCCTATTGAACAATGAACGACTTGTGAATGTTACAACAATCAATATTGTTGCCTATAGAACCGTTTGATATAACAATATTTCAGGAATGATAGTTTAAGAACTGGTGGTATCAATGAGAGATAAACAATGTTCCAACTTCTGTTTTTTGTTCGTTTATTGGTTAAACAAACCTACAGGCAGCGTTTGAAAAGGCGGTCGGGGTGATACAAACGGTAATTGGGGAAATATAGAAATTTGGGGTAACGGGATCTGGCTTAGTCCATTCAAAACCAGATATGGGAAACTGATGACGATAACCTATCGGTTTACAGATCGAATCAATTTTCATAAGCTCTCTGAGGAAGGCGAATTGAAACAAATTAGGAATTGGGTTAGGATGTGCCAATCATGGGAGTAACAATGGAAAGTAGATGTTCGTATAAAGGGGCATGGGATGGGGGGGGGGGTAGTTGAAAACCCTGATCTGTGTCAGGCTCAACAGAAACGATGCGTTCAAGAAAATGTTACGAATAAAACTAAACTAAACCGCGAATCTGAACCAGCTATTCTCCTATTTCTCCTATTACCGGAACACAGGCCATGATTTTCGATGACAAAAGCATTACAAAGAGTTAGATGACATTTTGATATTTTCTGTGAAGTTAAATTATCCCAAACGTTTAGCTTCCATTAGTGAGAGACCGGTTACCTATAGGACTTCTTTAATATAGTTAACAGGTAGCCACATCGCTGCAAAGTTAAAGTTCATTCCGGTCATGGTTGCACCGATCTGGTTGGTTCCTCGCGTAGTGCACATTCTGAAGTTAATGAACCAACAACTCCTTGTCATCAATCAGGAATGATGCATCAGGGAAGGTTGGTTTAAAATTAATACAGCTCAAAGGAAATCAAATCACATGTGTTTTTTAGATTGGACGGATAAATGAAAATAGAACTGACGGTCTTGTAAAATTTTCCTTTCACGAAATACCGTCCGCGACACCCCACGTAAACTACTCTGCTTCTGAAAGCAGGGCGTTTTGTATGCGCACTATCGAAAGCCGGTCATTAGATGGCGAGTATCAGTGGCTCTCCCCGTGTGTCGGTGTGTATGCTTGTGCACGTGCGTAATAAAGCATCCTCAACAGTTGGGGACTACACATATCACAAGGTCGGATGGCCATGTGTCGATAACCTGTAATTACCAGATTCATATAGTAATTACATATATCCCTGAACAGCACTTGGGAAAATCAAACGAGCATGCTAAAGTCCTCATTATCTTCTTTACAGTTATGCGTGTACATACCACCTCCGCACAACCCACCGCCTAAGGAGAATGATTTGTTACAGTTTGGAAACTGGATAACTGTCCTCTGAATCTCTTATTCATCAATAACTACGTGATCATGAAAGCTGTTAGATTTGGGAATGTCATTCTTATCTCTCGCATTCTATCTTTCTCTCGTTTCCGTTGCAACCGCCACCGTCACCTTAGCAACCTTGGAAGTTAAACTTTCCCATGAACTGAAGGTCATGTGATGGACTGGTGTGGGAGGGAGGTTGGTTAGTCCCGCAGCTCATGTACAAATTCTGTTATCTGGAACATTTTCTGATCAGCTGCTAGTATAAATTGTCGTGTAGAATAGGTCATGGAAAAACCATTGATTACCGTTCAATCAGTGATTATGTTCAAATGAAACCACGTTTATCTTTTCTCACCGGAGATTTTGCTTTCTTCTGAATTTGTCACCAGATATATGTGGCATCCTTTTGAATGGTTTTTCTCTCTAGATGATCTTAGAAAACTGTTTTATGTGGTGCTACTAGAACTGTTATCAATACTACTACGGCATAAACTGCCGATCGTTAAAGTAAAAGCAATTTTGCCCACCGTTACACAACGGTTCCACCTATAACTTGGGAGGCGTTGAATGGGAAATCAGATGGCCTGCAAAACTACATGCGGAGGTGATAAAGTCAAGCGAGGCCGGCGAGATTCGAACCCAAACGTTAGGAAGAATGTGAAACTAGTGATGGCTTCTTGATGACCAGGGTGGTTCAGAACTTCAGAATTTAACAGGAAATTGTTTTCTGTCAGGAAGATTATTGTGCAGATCGATCATACGCATGAGTTTATCAATGCTTCACAGAACAAAACTTCACTCGGTATGCAATAAAAGAGAGAGAAACCTGGCGCGTAAGTGACTTCTCCTCATTTATACAGGATCAATCACTTCACAAGCCCTCGTTTGTACACGCGAAATTGAACAAGCAGGCACAGGAACTGGACATAGTAGAGCAGGTGAGCAGCGCATAGGGATATCGGCTCAGCAACACACACACATACAGTAAGGTTAAAGTTCACTCCTGTGTGGACGCGAATGCGCGTTCACAGTCGGGCAGGGGTCTGTTGGCTGGATCAATCCATCTCTCGCGGTTTACTGTGTTTGTGCTCACGTGACTGCCTCAGTCGAAGCCAATAAATCCTTGTCAACATCATCATCATCATGCAAAGGTCCGGTGCCAACAAAATAATAATTAAATTATTGAGTGGGGGGGGGAGATATTGTAGGCGAATGAGAACGCCCGAAAGGGGAACAACTGGAACGGAATAAAAAAACCTTCAAAGAAACAATTTTTCTGCGTTTTACTGTATCATTTTTGATGTGTGCTTTCCCTGACACTCTGCCACAGAACCGTAACAATTGATAAGACTACATCGCAACTCACAATGCATACTTATATCTCAGTAATCAGGGAGAACGCTGTGTAATAGGAGGATAAAATGAAATAGCACAGATTACTTGAACTATATCTATTATGCGAGTAAATGTGGCAATTGCCATGACCATCATGGTTACACGAGTGCAGCACACACAGAGAATTGTAATCTCCGGTAAGGATCGAATCAAACGTGAAGAAAAGTGTCTATAGTGAACTGACGAGCTGGTTAGAACGTGTTGGGTTTCGTGCACACTTGGTATTCATTCATCCAGCTGAGGTTCAAACCCGGGGATCTTGAAGGTACACGAAACCATACTGGATCCCCATTTTGCTTTTAAACGACACGATTCATCATCATTTTCTTCATTGCCACCATGACCACATCGTGGTTTGTTCATCCAGTCGGAAATTTGAGGACTAGTTGGGTGTGTGTATGTGTGTGTGACGAGTGTACTCAAGCGCCGGTATAAATTGCTTTTCCATACACCACTTTGTACATTATCAAAAAGGTGAGGTGAGAAAAACCTGCCCTGTACAACGAGTGAAATTCCTCGTTCACGACCTCCGCCTGATTTGCTTCACATAATTAGCAAACAGCCGTATTGTTGCAGTGACTAGTTACAGAGGGGTTGGCGAGTTTTAAGCCTCTTTTGACAGTTATCTGATTTCAAAGGTTCATTCATCGCATACATAGCAAATGAGGCGTGAACTTAAAGCTAGGAATCACTGGACAGCTATTTTGAAATGAAATGAAATCCTTCATTACTCACTTGAAAAATGTCATCTAATTGGTAAACTGCGGCAACTAGCATTTCAAATTCGCAAGCTCAGGCAATTGCGCGCATCCCAGTCAATTGTTTCTACATTTATTTATCAGTGTGTTTTCTCCGTTATATTGTTTTTCAGTTATTTTCCTGGCTTACTCAAACAGGATTTCAAGGCCTCACCCTACGGTCTAACTAGGATTAGTCACGTCTCTTCTATTCTTCTGGATGAGTTATCTATAAAGATGTCAGAGTATTATATAACTTCCAGCATGAAATTCGCAGAGAGGATTCTCACAAATCCTCACCTGTCATTGCACGTAGAACTGACATGTTGTCGTTCCCATAGGTTCCGTCAAATTTCATCTCGATTTACCACTTATCGAAATTCACCTATACCGTAGCTTGCACGTTTACGCACAAACAAAGAGAGGTCAATAAGAGAACTTTGTCTTCGGTTATGAAATTTCGCCATATCTGGAAAATTGTTCCCCAGTTGAATATGTAGATTGTGACGTGTATCATTTTTTCAACCGAAATATGCTCTTCAGTGCTTGAAAAAGTTATGCACAATACACAATACAATGCCATATCTTTTGCGTACGAGGTTACGTCTCAGGAACTGTAACACCTTTTCTAAACTACCTCATTCCTGGGCCCATCCAAACGCCGAAGTAATGGTTGTCGTCACATTCTACTTTTAAAATAGATAATTGACGCAAGAATAGGTAGCATTATGGTGAGTGACGCTAACTATCCTCGAAATTAGAACCACTTCACTTAGTCACATTTTTATGTTAGTCACCCGAAACTGGTCAACTTTTTTTTCACAGTCTTCATTTATCTGATCAATCCGGTGCACATAGAGCACCAGGCGGTCGTGGTCAGTTTACCCTGACGAGTTTACTGATCCCCGGTTCCAGTGTTTTGCCGCTCCACATGTGTTGGTTAAACACACACACACACACACACACACACAAAGTTAACAGTGTCACTCGTTCTGTTCGCTCCGCAGCTATTCAGCTATTCAATCGGCGGTGAAGTGAGACACAAGTGTTCGTTCTCCTTGTGGCGACACAGTCTGGTTCCTTGAACAGCATGCAAATCTATCGGCTGCATTTCGTTCCGCGTAAATTAGGATATCATTTTGTGCTTTATTTACTTGTTCACACACACACACACACACATAGACACACAAAACACTCGTTTCAAGAGTTCAAATATCACTTCAGCGAAGTTGTTAGTGACCCAATCCGACTTCGAAGAGTTAAACAAAATCTTAGCGAAATGAACATGAACAAACGTGAACTGATTACCTCTTTCGTAAATAATTCAAATTGGTTACCTGTTTGTATTTTCCCAACAGTGTTTGAAATGTTTATTACAAAATATCACGATAAACAAATCTATGTGAGGTATTTCATGTCAATGAAAAAAAATCGTCCCAATAGGTGAATTCCGTTCTTTCGGTAATCCAAAATTAAGACTGGTTTTCTATTCCAATGGATATTTCACCATATACATCTAGTGCATAGAGACGGATGTGTGTAAACAAAACAATAGGTGTGATGTTGGTGAATGTAAAATGGGTTTAGCACGTCAACATCAGTCACACAATGTTACTGGAACTTTTATAAACATAATCCCATCACATCTGGTCAACGGCATGATATAGATAATTGCATCGGAGTAAACTCATGCACCCAATCAACTGACTTTCAAACGCAATATTTAAACCTTGGTTAACGTAGATCTACCAGTAAGAACGGTCATCACAATTTGTCGAGCCCGGACTCATTTGGAGGATACACTCGTTTAGGTTAGTCCTCGTTGAAATCACCAACCATGATAGTCTGAGTACGAATGCCTGATATGCAAGCTAGGTAGATCACCAAGCCGGCTATCCGGGCCCTAAGCATTCAAAGTAGCACAAAGAGATGGATACCAGTTTGAAGTACACTAATATTCATAATCATTGTATTATATTATTGTATTATAGATGACTTGTGCAGATGTCTGTGCCTACACTTTAGTTAAAAATGTGTTTACCGTTACAATGGGATAAAAATGAAATGAAAATTATCATACAACAATGATAAAATTTTAACAGGGGTTCATCTTTGTACATTTAAGATTAGTTCGTTACGTATCCTCACCGCGTCAGTGTGAACAGGAGCCAGATAGGGAACCGTTGAGTAGCGATAAATGATTATGCGGGAGAGCAAGTAGCGAAAATTGGATCGGGTTGAAGCGTGGGAACTGTAAGCAGGTAAATCGGGATTGAGTGGATGGCTGGGGTTATTGAGCGAAATTCTCACATGAAGTGATATGCAAATTACACAATTTTGTGATTAGCGTTTGAAGGGACAAGAGAAATGCGGCTTATAATCACTAAACCGCGACGTAGAGTAATGAAGTCCTTTCTAAGTAGACCAGGGAAAATAACGGGCGAACAACAACAATATGACATATGAAAAATACATTGGTAAACAAAGGAAAATACAGTTTTATGCCTGATGCGAAATTATCGTAGCTTGTGTATTTGAAAAGATAAGCGACACAGTGTATCAACACAAGCAAGCACATGAAAGGACCACCGTAGATTGCAAATTCGTGGTATGTATACTGGTGATGGGTAAGGAACTGATGATCGAGGGCTCTCGTCGAAAACATGCAAAACTATATATGTTGACCAGCAAATCGTCTATGCTTTTGTCCAGTCACGATTCTTGTATGCATAGCACACACGTGTTTGTGTGCACGTGATGAGTTAGTAGATCCGTGAGTCCAACCAGTTTCCCCCCACAGTGAACGAATGTTGGAACTGATTAATAACCGAACCGTCATTTTTACGGGAGGAATCTTTACAAGCTCAGAATGCCACACGATAAGCTTTTGTTTCTTGCTCCGAGCAGAAAATCCTGTTCGGGGGCAGAATCATGTGAGTTGGATGACACAGAAGAATAATAAAATTTCCGTAGCCGTAGTAATAATTCCCTGGGATACAAACGTCTATATAGATATGATACTGGGACAACTTGACATGAAAAAGGTATAGACAATATGGCAGAAACAAAGTAATAAATTCCAATGCAACAGTGAACGCAAACGTAGCGCAGCCAATCGAAGGGCGTGCGTCTATTGCCTACTAAATCTGTACAAATGCCAATGCAATAACGTAAATCTCATAACATAACAGGCTGTGGCGTGAGACTAATGTTGTGCACGCCAAGAATCCATGACAATTACCACATATCCCAAACAATATCTCACTTGTAATAAGCCATCGGGGGTCAGTCAGCTTTACGCCTAAAGGAAGGATCGGGGTCACCATAGAATGAAAGCGAGTAAAATGATGAGAAATCCATTCTCTCAAGTTTTAGTGCACCAAGATTTATGTCACTTGCGCTGTTGTTGAACTATCACTGTATCATCTGGAATGTGACACGCAATATCGGCTCTGTTTAAGAAATTCGCTCCCGGGTGCGGACAGTACACACCGAAATCAGTCTGTATTGCACGAATCATTAACTTGATTATTTTAAGTGATTGTGAACTGAATGGAAATCGTTCAATTGACAAATAAGGCGTAATTTCAGCTCTTTCTGATGGCCGCCTTCGTTGTGGCCACACTATTGACCGGCTTCTAAACCTTTTCTGAGTGCAATATAACGTTAAGTATACAGGTCTATTGCCAGCTCAATATAGCTTCCATGTGGCAGCAGTTCCGTGCGAACAACATGCGTTTTTCTCGAAAC
The DNA here is from genome assembly GCA_900618425.1 of Echinostoma caproni. Taxonomy (NCBI): domain Eukaryota; kingdom Metazoa; phylum Platyhelminthes; class Trematoda; order Plagiorchiida; family Echinostomatidae; genus Echinostoma; species Echinostoma caproni. The sequence continues at coordinate 49,292 of UZAN01041139.1, forward strand.
GATTGGGTCGACGAAGGGGACGTGGCGAATTGGATTTATCCGGGCTGTTCAAAGCACTCGTGGTCAGTTTACAATTAGGATGTGTGAGATAGCGCACCTGATTGGTTCACATCCAATTAGTGTTTGGGAGTCACAATGTGACTCTGTCATCCACTTCCCATAGTGTCCCAAAATGATCTGTGTTCTCTGGTCGCCAACATTCTCTCACAATTCTCTACCATATTTTAATCCTGTTTGAGGAGGGGACTCACATTCGAAATTGAGCAGCACTGACTGAGTGCTCGCTCAAACTCCAGGACGCACTTCTTGTGGCTCATTATTGGTCTCTTGAGAAATTCAGTTCGACCAGTCCCGCTGTACGATGCAGAGACTTGGCCATTAAGAAAACGGGATAAAGATAGATTGTTGATGTATGAACACCGCTGCCTACGCAGCATTGCAGGAGTCTGGTGGGGCAGCCGGACGTGCAATAGTGAGGTTAGGCGCAGAGATTTTGGGAAATATTGTCGTCGACTGAGAAAATGGTCGACCTCCATAGATTAAGTTTGTTAATTCATGTGTTACGCATGTCACCAGATAGGTTGCCATGGCGAGCGATGTTCTCTGAGGCAAGTAGTGGGTGAAAGAAAGCCAAGGGTGATCAACCTAACACCTGGCATGAGGATATGAAAACCTTAACCAGGGGGCTGAGTCACATAGATTCGGTTAGGCTCCCTGGATGGGGACCTTGGGATGATGGTCACCGAGGCTTACAGACACTGAGTGATATGGTTGGGTGTCGTAAAAAGTGACGCTCGTGCATTCGTTTATTGTTTTGTTAACACCATTCAGTATGAATTCTCCATCTTCTGCTTGCAATTTCTTTCAACATTTCAATCTTCAGTCTGCTCTTTTATTCAAGTGGGGCAGTAAAGGACAGCAACCAAAACCGGCGCACAAAAATGCATGGTTATTTGTTGTCAAAACTAAAACTGAACTCTGCGAATGACAGTGAATTATATGCACCTATTATGAGAAGTGCTATCACTAATCCGAAAGCAAACCATTTCCCTAATTTAATCGGAAACGCACATCTGAAATGGTAACAACCTAGGCACCGTGGGTTCAAAAGGCTGAAACCGTTCCATCAATTACACCAGGTCACCACCCGCGGATGTGATGTATGTCAGTTTCTTTTTAAACATGTATTTGCGGAGTAAGCATCAAAACTAATTCAACTCCTGCTTTAAATAACCATTCAATTACACACACACACAAAAGATCGGCTTCTGACCTGGATTTCATAGCATCAACGTTTTGTAATATAATAATTTTACCAACAGATTCCACCCTGATACCTAAGATGGTGTCCTATAATTTTTCGGTTTATATTGCACTCGAGACCCGTGAATGTGAGTGCAAATTATTTTGATTTTATCAATTACTGCAGAATTCATACCGTCCGTTGCTGAAACCATTGCTAAAATACACCACAGACGAAATACTATCTCGAGTTATTGATACCAAACGTGACCAGTGGAATATTGGAACGTTCATCTTCAGGATGCACTCCTATTCTTGTATCGTTTGGGGCGCTAAGCGTCGAATATTCCCGGCTTATACGTGATGAATAGTGTGCAGCCGACCTCCAATCCCCCCTGACGCCGGTGGAAAAGCGATATTTTGGGAACTCACGTACATGACACTTCGCACACTTTGCTCATACACAATTTAGCTGAGGAAATATAAATTTAAAAAAACATTAAAAAAATTAAAATTAAAATTAAAAAATTAAAATTAAAAAAATAATAAATAAAAATAAAATGCTTGCTCGTGTAGGGAATGAAAAATAGGAAAACCTTTTAATTTGCTACTGACTAATCATCTAGGTAAATCTTGCATAAAATAATACGGTCAATCAATTATAAGCTACATATTGCGGACAAATGACAAATAAGATACGACGATAGATAAGGCATTATTTTATCGTACTTGGGAAAACGAAATATGGACGGAAATCAAGCATCCCCGATTGCTGGCACAACTATCGGCATCCAATAAAAACGCTCATTAGACTGGATAAAATAGAAGTGAATGCATTTTATTAATCGGTTAGATTACCACCGACTAGTGACCATAGGCAATCTAAACACTATCTCAGTTTGTTATTCCAAACGATTGACTTTCGTCCCTCGTTTTCACTCATTTGTTTCTAGTGTGTTTGGCGATCGTGGCTTGCTGAGGGTTTCTCGGGAGAAAACCATTAACACACGTGAGAGTCGGTTGCTGTTAACATCAAACAACACGAGGCAGAAACCGATTTCTGAATTACGAATCATGAATAATATGTGGAAAAAAACACAGTAAATGAAAAATGGTGCAATCAGTCGCACTCTAGTGGAACGGTGCTATGTGCGATAGTTTATTGTATTCTTGGTCTTATTTCGGCAATCTGTGGGAAAACAAAAAACGCTCTCGACAACTGAATTTGTCAGAAAAAAGCCAAATTGATAATTTTAATGATAGTTTTACACGTTATCATCTACACGTTGAAAACTGCAATAACCTTCACTAGCCTTACATTATTTTTCCGTGAAATCTTGCTCACTGGTTGAGAATTTGTTTGTTCCGGAGATTGTCTGGTTCCAGACTGCGAGTTTCGCATATCAAAACGAGGTTTTGTTGCGGTTCTAACCCATAGTTCGAGGGAAAACTAATTCCAAGAATATCTAATCAGTCCAAATATATCACTGGAAAACAGAACGATTAGAAGCCCGGTGGGCCAAGTACCGAAATCGGTAGGGAGTGAAACGTGTACAGCCAAATCAAAATGCAGATCATATAACCTCTCCAAATCAGGGACAGAAAAAACTGCCTCTGCCTTATTTCTAACAGTTACCGAATACGTGATACCTGGGAACCAACTCCGAGTATATGTGGATGTTTCACCCTCTGTGACGATGTTTTTCAGCACGTCACTAATGAGAAACAGCTATCCGTTAGCCATCTCCCTATTCCCAAACATTTATTCAAAATTGAAACCTCTCTGTCTGCATTTCTAAATTCAATCCAAAACTTCGGACTATCCGCACACTTCCTCTCCACTCTGAAGAGGATAAATGGAGACAATTGACGACTTTTCATCTGACTTAGTCACTGATGACAGATGGGAATCTAGTTGATACTATCGATCCAGGAAAACATTCCTGATCCCACACAACTGAAATCTAGAACGGTACGTGAATCTCGCCTACCCCAGGACGGTTGAAATACATGCTCAATTTTGATTCGCAACCAGCTGGACTCTGTTGACAAGTCACCAAACTGTACTCTGTGAATTGATCACAGTATCGAAGCTATTCTAGTGTAAATTGATCCGTGTCATGTCTTTGTGTCGCGCTGCGCGGCAGGCACGGTTAATTGAGTGGCAAAGAGGAACATTTCTGCGTTGTGTATCCGATCATTTGAGTTTTATGTGTGATATCACGCTTGCTTGTCAGCAAATTGTTGCCGATCGGGAAACAAAGTGACAGGAACAACCGACGCGCGATGATCCCCGGCGGCATCCGGAGTCTGGTTTCGGTCCACATTTGCATGGATGATGGAATTCGGGAAGTGAAAGAATACACACAGATAAATGTATAGCAGAGGTATTGATAAGCCAGAAGAATGACTCTGTACTGGTTGTCATCAGTCACGTGATGTGTCATATTGTAATTCACGCTCTCTCGGGGCACAGTTTTCACTAGACACAACTGTGCGAGGAGAGGAAATTTCGGGGAAGAATGAAACAGCTTTTGCAGTTATTATTATCATTGTTGTCTCGTTCAAGTCACTCGCCATTAATGCTACACCGAGTGAATGAAGTTAGGGATGAGGCTGCTGATCAATGCTCACGATTTCTAATTCCGGATTTAACCTGACCGGTCAATTCCAATACTATTCTAATGCGTTTCGGATTTGTAAACAGAACGTTTCTGGAAGCCAATGCCATGATTTGGGTCTTTTTTGGAAGCTTTCACCGTGATCGGCTGGTACAATGTCAGCCGTTTGACAATCTAGATGCAAAGCAATGCTTTTATTTGTGTAATCAGAATATTGAAGTGACGCAAGATCGCTCAGTGGCATGCTTGTGCTCTAATCACGGAGTGAGATTATGCGCCGACCTGCTCCCGAAGGTTGCTCGGTGCATGGAATGTTTTGTGCATAACAACCGAGGCAAATGTATTCTGACACTGGATTTCAATGAATGTACACCGGTGTCCTTGTTTGGGTCCAAACTACGATTGAGTGGGTTTTTTTTGGAGTCCATTTCAGTTTGACAATAAAAGGTATGATATTCAGTGAGAGCACAGTTTAAGGTTTCCTAAATTCATACCTCACAAAAACCATATCGAGCGGAGTACGCTTCATCAATCATGAATGGATCAAGCGCTAAAGACCATTGTTGACGTTGGTCTTACTGTAGATATACAGGCTCGCTGAATAGTGAGACACGTTAATCTATCATCCTGTGTAATTGACTTACCCCGAGCGGGAATTTGTTACTAGCTTCTAGGGAAGTGAAAAATCACGTGAGACAACGAAATACCTTGTTTGGTGTTTGCTTTGTTACTCTGACAACTTTCCTGATCAGACAAAGGAGTTGCACGGTTATAGTAAGGCTTTATTTTTATGTGGCTTAAGAACGGAATCAAACACACACGTTGGATGACAAGCCACTTACAGTTACCAGTCATTCAGCGTGAGGATGTTGTAGTTGTGCGCCAGGAGTAAAAGCCATTCAATAAAACAGATGGCAGGTCAGACTTATCTAGTAGGAATTAGCAATGTGCTTCATTTTGTCGTGCACGGAGCGACGAATCACTAGACATTTGTTCCCCAGGGGTCCGAGTTTCGTTAATCCATCGATTGTCGGGTATTGTTGATTCCCGAATTTTCAGTGATTTGTGCTCCTTGACAGACTGTGATTTCCCTTTGCAGGTTTCAGACATGATTTGCTAAAGCTGCCTTAGTTGGACGCCTTCAAACGATCTGCCGTTTTACGTCATATGATATTAATCTCAAGTCAGGCCCCTTTACAAGGGTTGCATTATTATTATAATTGTCATCATTCGAGTAATCATCATCATTAGCATCATCGTCATCATCACCAAAATCACAAGCCACCCCAAACGAGAATGGGAATAGCAAAACCAAATGTTATCGGACCTCACCACACGTGTGTGTTAGTCCGTTGAACAGAATGCGTTCGTTTACTGCTATCCCGAAATCTCGATTTGTTGTAGTTATGCTCCCTAACTCCGCATCATTCAGATGGGAGTGATATCACATTTCCTTACATCGTGATCAGCTGAATATAAATCGGTGGTTTCCAATAGACACCCCGTAGTTTCACAAATGTTTTCGGGAACCAATTCATTTCGTGTTTTTATTTGCTGTTCTTCATTCTCCTCTCTCCTGTACTGTGTGTCATTTGATTTGATTTATTTTTTTCTTGTGATCTTCTCCATTTGTAAACAAACATTGATAACGCCGATATTGATAACTGTGAGGGACGATCGATTTATCATTGTTTTCCATCTCTCATTCACCCCGTGGTAAATCGCACGTGATTTTGGGTTGAACATGCACTCACAATATGTGGCCCGGCTAGTAACAGTCACCCCACCTCAAGATCAGCTGGATGAATGTTTTGGAACTTTCTTCCAAGTGGGGATAAGATGACAAAGAGTTAATCAATTCTGACGGATTAATCGAATCAACTCGAGGATGGAGTTGTGTTTGGAGCTTCCATGTGCCCTGTGCTCTTGTTTTTTGCACAGCGTTCAAAGTCAAAGTTAGGCTTTTGAACTCATTTTGTATACCCTCCCTATCTCTCTCTCTCTCTCTCTCGGATGCACGGATGATAGAGATGTTTGAAAACTCATCGTTTCACAAACCCGACTCGAGTTACATCAGTCCAATTGTTTAGGTTATCTAAACATGACAAAAGGACGCGAAAACATCAAACCTACCTCCCAAGTCTCCAAAAAGATATATAAAATCAATAATATTATTTTATACTGGGTCTTTTTATCCAATAAGAATGCTATAATGGAGCGGTACATAAAAGGCCTCCTGCGAAAACACACAAATCAGGAAGGTATGGAGGAGGACCGTTTCGAGTGTCTATAGTGAATGCCCTTCGTTTAAAGGTGTGCCAGATATCGAAGTAAATAAGTAGTATGGATCAGATTAGAGATTAACGAATAAAAAATATTTGGTGTTCACATTACCTGTTGCTTAGCAGATTTATCTTCCACGGGATGCGAATGTTATACTAATCAATATGGGGACTGACTGTGATAGGATATGATTGAAACATGCAGTTGGAGGAGAGGAAACGGAGTACAATCGACGCAAAAAAAACCATTCAAGGTAGTCCACTTTCTGGTTTGATCGCTTGACCATTACAATTAGACCTGGTGATGTTCAACAAAACGTTTGTATGTCTGAAGTTAAAATTTCAATTCAATAATTACATTACACTGGTGGAAAGCTACATCTTAATCGGTTGGTTTATTGATGTCACATTTTCGTGATATCTCCGTATTTATCAAGCCCGTCACATAGATTCCACGGATCCGAGAATGTATCATTTAAAGCCGTACAGAAGAGACTTTATAGGTCATTCATAGGGCGCGAGGGACTGAACATACGGTGAGCCCCTGCTTTTCACTCACTCCACTAGCAACTTACGAAGAACGTTACACCGTTTGGAATAAAATCAATGATGCCATAGTGTAGTTAGTTATCTCACACTTTCATTGTTCACGTGCTGTGAATATTAGGAACGTCCTACGATCGAACTTCGCTCGACCTATCTACATCGAGTCAAGTCGAAAAATGCGTAATCTACCTTCAAGGTGAACTCCCCCGAGGTTGACAACGTTAAACAGTGGATATATTGAAAATGAATGCTAGGAAAGTTATTAGAGCCTTGTGGTGTACGTACGATCGGTTGAACCGGCCCTCAATGAATTGTTGCTTTCGCACAGTGCCCTGCTGCCTTGAGGGTTAGGTTTTGGCTATCGGAGGGCTACGTTGGTGAATGCCCCATGAACATGTGACCCGGACAACCTAGCAGTATTTTGCCCACAAAGATATCATGGAACTCCCTATGTTTATACAGATCATTATACTTTAATTTACTGGATTCATAAGTGTTTAAGAATCGCAACGCAGTAGAGAAACAAATTCTAATACTAGAGTCCTTACTGTTGTGTGTAAGTTAAAGTTATTGTACGATGGAATTATTAGATTTAAATAAGCCACATTGCTAATTGACCTGTCCTCTATAAAAGGTGAGTATTTGAAACAGGCTTAAAAGTTGTATTTAATTCATTTCCGAAAAGAGCACGACTGAACGGTTCCCCCAAATACCCAAAAACGATTTATGACGTCACCAACACGTGGCTCTCTTAGATCAACCATCTAAATAAATCACACCAAAATGCATAAGGAAATTATACAAAACTATCCTGGGACGGAAGAATTCAACAGCTTCATACTCCACCTTGTCTCGTGCTTCCATATCACGTTTATTTCGTTTATATATCCTGACACTCCCTCCGCAAACACTGCGCCATAGAAGGTGAAAACGTTTGCACAAAGCGCCGCATTACAGGCTCATGGTGGGTTATGGTTCGTGCAGATGAACTTTCAGTACTTATGCACTGAAAGTTTAGGGTTTTCGCATGTGCTTACGATCTTAACCCACATGGATTCTGTTCTTCCAGATTTATGAGTGTTCACCGTGATTAGGCAAACCCATTGAGAGGAGGCAAAACGGGCGGTTGTAGTGAAACAGCATCATCAGTGCTTTTCTGCAACCGCAAAGTCCTATTCCCCTTCACAGATTTACGTAGCCGTGTTGACATGATAGTTTCGCTGATTTATATGTGATTTTAAAACAGGACTAAAAGGTAGCTCTAGAGGAATTCGTCCATTTTTGTCTGTGTGTGTGTGCTTACTCGGGCTGGTCGTAGTTCAACTCATACAGTCGACTCTATTCGTAATTCCAAGCGCGTTTATTCTCGCCGAAGTTTGACACAAAGTTTATCCACGGAATAGATTTTGTTGTACACAGTGCATTGGATCGCGTTTACTGTGGGTGCTTCCGCTCTATCTCTGAGGCGATTCCAGATCCGATCCCCATTTGGGCCAATTCACTCACCCTGGCGATGACACTCCAAATAGTTACGACGGGCTATACACCTGTCTAGTTCTAGTTGTTTTACATTAGATATACTCTGTGCATGGGTCAAAATGCATCATGCAATTGAATTAAAGTATTCATTATTCTACTTTGGAACATTTGAAAATCACGCTCAGGTAATGCATCATGTAGTTCGACTTCAATCGTTAGTTACATCTTCCAGTTCAAAAATGGAACTCAATGTTGATTTATTCTAATAAGGTCAATGGTCAATGTTTGTTGTCCGTGGTTGCAAAACCATTCATATCAGCTGTTACCTTCTATTAGGGACGACCCTCTTTTCTTTCTTTAAATTCGACTGAATAACAGTATTTGTAATTAACTCGATATGCATTTCTCTGTTTCTCCACCCCAAACAACAGACACGATGGATAGAACAACTACGACAGAGTCAACAAATGTTCCAGGAAAAATTGAAACAAAAGTTGTACGGGATCGATTCGGAACATCAAACAAACAAACACAGCAAAATACTGTTGAATAAGCACAAATCTGTGTTAGGTCAGGGCCTTATAGAAGAGGGGTCGACCAGTCGGGATTTGCACGCATCGGTTCCTTCAAGAGCATCATCCGCATCTCCGTCTTCCATGATACGCACGAAGACCAGTTCACCGGACGTTTTGGATGAAGCCGATGAGAATACAATTCGACCCACAACAGTGCTGCCTCACACCTTACAAATTGAATCGGCATATCGTCCAAATGTGACCAATTCTTCGACACAAATCCATTCAGTGCGATCACCACACGAAGAGACAGAAGAAAAGCATACAACTATACCGCACTCAGCTCCAAGTGGGCAACCGGGACAAGCAGGATCCAGTAAAGATGCACATATAGATTCTTTAAGTCTGTATACAGACCATTCCGGTGTAGACCAACTCAGTTCCGAATCAGCACCCACGACAAGCATAACAGATACCGCCACAGCTAAACAACGATTTTTCGAGGGTCATTTTAGCGATAGTGGCGGATTGAAGACGAAATCCGAGTCCCAGTCCGCATCGGAACGTTCGCACCCAAACACATCCACCCCGCTTATGGCGAAACAGTTACCAGAAACCAAAGTGGAATTTTTCTACAGTCTAACTGGTCAGTCCCCTTTTTCTCCTCCCCTTTCACCCACACTGCATCCACCGTGCGCCAGTCTACCGACAGCAGTCACATTACCCAGTTTTTACGAGTATCCCAGTTCCAGTTTCAAAGATGAACTGCAACATCGAATGGACCGACTACGCATTAACGCACAGAACACTCAGTAAGTAAATTGGTCGATTTTCTTTTACCGAGGGACTGCCAAATTGGAAACTCGTGGGTGCTTTTTTATTGAGCTGTTCGTTTCGTTTGGTTTGAACAATTATCCACGGATAGGTTTCAAATGTTTATTGCCATCGCTGAATCGACGAAAGAAATGGTTGTTTAAACGTCCCCCTCATTGATTCCGCTCATTTGGGTTCGTACATTTGGGGTCCAAAAAACCTAGAAGTTCAAATCACTAAGAATTTCATCACATCACGTAACAATGTATGATGATGGAAGTATCATTAGGAATATTTATAATCATAGACCACACGTATTATCAGCAATATTCGCCTCAATTTTGTCAATCTCCTTTCCGAATGTGCACCATATTGCCAGCTGCAAGGTGACGAATATCGATCAATGAAACACGTGCTTGGGATCACATGAAGTGAAATTATACTGTCTTCTTGGTTTATATGCGCAACTGCCATGATGTGACAACTGTCAGCACGGAAATTAGCGAGGGGTGGGTCTGCAGTATGCATTCGTTTGCATCCGTGCACATGAGTAGATGGCTTTCTTGAGGATAAACCACTGAATTAGGAAATAAGTTGACACCTAGCGAAAGTGTTTTCGTAATTCAGGATAGCAACCAGTCTCTGTGGAATATTATAATTCTGGAGTGCGTAGATGGAGCAAAGTGACACTTATCTCCGGGGTAACTTTAAAGAGTGTTTCCGCTGTACTATTCGATACAAGTACATATTCATAAATCTAAACTGTCCTTGTTTACAAATAACACTCGTCAAGTTTACTAACGGGATCAGGTGATCCGCTTACCGTCGATTGGAATAACAAATACAGTACGCTCTGCGTTGGTTTTGATCCGGGAAGTTTATATTGGTCATTCAGTCTCATTAAACTCTGGTGAACAAATTAACAGAAACGACACCAGCTGCGATCTTGCACCGTGTAGTAACTACTCTGTTTTGGAAAATCATGATAGGAGTTCAATGTGGGAAACTCAGTTAATTTTTGTTATTCGCACAGTTCCTGTAGTAATTGTAGTACACACTGAACACGAAATACAAATCACAAATTGGCATTCACACAGGCAACGTAAGCACTGAATCACATTGGTACTTGCACGCGATATCCCACGTAACTAAGACGCGAGGAAACGGTCACAGAAATAGCAGTTCGTTTATTGAAAAAAATCATTGGTCAACCAAACTTTTGCCAATCGCGTGCTAGTCATTTTGGTTCTATCAGAGACGAACGATTTCTGATTGGTAGGCACAATCGGCCTATGGTTTATAGTCTAGTGTTTTTCGTTCATCTACCACAAACTATCAAATGATGTCCAATTCACCGATCATTATACCTATCGTATTTGTGATTTTCTTTCTTTTATTCAAGTCCCCATAACTATGAAGTACATAATTGCTTGTGGCTATGAAATGCCGCTCGGTCAACCGTACTTCATAAGCGCACTTGCAGGTGGAAAGGAAATGTAAACATTTTATAGTAAAACGATATTTCTTCAGATTAAGTGATCCTGAAGTCAGTTCTATGTAGGTATTTAGACGCAGAACCGCTTGTAGTTTTTATCCATTTTTGACGTAGCCTGCTTGCCATTGGTGCTCTGATAAGAAATTCATCTCCTAAATTGTTTTTTTCAATACATGGGGTGAATTAAGAACGTGAATATTGTGTATGTCTGTGCACAATTCTGTTTACTCTTTTATTCAAGTTTACTCATTTATCGCTCAGACTTTATCCTCTCGCAAAACTCTCCAAACACTCAGTCTTAACCTAAATGTTTTGCGCGGCCTCGAGTTTATTACTTGTGCAAATCAAACGAACGAACTAAGAGATTTGGAAGGAGATTCTGCTACTATTTTTGACTCGCGATTTCCACCCGGGTGATCGACGCGACTGATTCACGTTTTCTCACATGCCGTCGTCCACGATGCATGCGGAGTGAAGGGTTACATACTGTGAACTCGTTGTCCAGGCCGATGAAAACCATACGTCGTGTACTTATAATTAAATAGAAGCAAACTATAAAAAAACCGAAACTCCTCTGAAAGTAATTAGCTAACATTCGTGTTTCCCAGTTCAGTTGCAATATGCATAAAATCACGAGTGAACCGAAAAGAGCTAATTTGACCCCACTGTGTACTGCGCTTCATACAAAATGCCTCATCACGACTTCTCAGAAACAGAAACGTTGCCATGATCGCCTAAGGGTGGTACTGGTAAATGCTAACCGTATCTGAGTATAACACCCGACCAACTAACCAGGAATGTAGATAAGATATCTGTCGTTCATCTCGTATCATTCCAGTGTGCCCGAAGGGATCAACATGTACCCCTCTTCCCGGGCGGGAATGAACGACCGTCCTCTGTGAAAAGTTCTACTCACGTCTCTTAGTCGCGTAACAGTCTCGATTGACCTTAAAGGCGGTCAGCTGCTTCTACAAGGAAATTAACTGTTCACACTGAATCTAAATATTTGATCAACGGTGAACTTCTGACAAACGTATTAGTTCAATATATCCCTTTTCAATTAAGGAACTAATGTCCGTTTCACCGAATCCGCTAGCCACCAACTGTGACCAAAAACATACCAGTTATGAAACATTTCATTAATATTCTTGAAGCCATAAACTCTCAAAGTATGCCACACATTTGTTCAATGAGGCTTGCGCGAGATTTGCCGTTCCCCAAACCGCAGTGGAAATTTGATTGAAACGTGATCCGTATAAATAAATAGCGAGGAGAATACTCGTACAGAGATACCTCCCACCGTTTGATTCCGGAATAAGTTCATGTTCAGTATCATATAAGCAAAGTAAATTCGAGTAATTACTCCACATAACTAGTGAATATCGTTCACCATAGTAAAGAAATCCAGCAAATGAATGTATAAACTGAATGGTAATGGATTGAAAGTCCGTAAGTTATAATATCTGATTTTTTGCACAAAAGCTAGTTAACGGTTTTATATAAAATGAAACGACCAATGTCGCTTCCTTCTCAATTTGTAATATGTTGCTTTTACAAGAAGATGATGCACTGAAGGCGCTTCTAATCAATCATCGAAGAGAGATATACTACTCCATGGAAAAAGTCACGCTATGTGACTTTGCGAAGAGAAACCAGGACATGGCGTTACACAACCGTTCGTGATATAAGCTAAATCAGTCTCCATTTCCCACTTCATCTGCGGTTGCTCGACCATACGCGCTGACAGAACCCATTGACTATTTGGATTGACAGTGAACAAACGTTTTGTCTCGACAGGTGATAAACATTGCATTGAGGTAGACAGAATATCAGGTTGACAGGTGACCTACGTTTTGTTAGACGGATTTTACTTTTGACAATATATACACATTCTCAAATAGAAGAAGGAGTGGCGAACAACCTCGTTTTCAGTGATTCGTAGTCATGCCAAATACATCACAATACGAATCACTGAAAACGAGCTTGTTCTTCACTCCTTGTTCTATTTGAAAATGTGCTCTGTGGGACTGTTCAGATAATAAACACATGTCTAGGTGTGGGTGTCATCAAGGTTAGAAGTGTTCCGAGTTTGCTTAACTCAATCTGACAAACAGGCAGTAAAGAGCACTGAAGTGAACAACGTTTGAATTCGTGAAGGTTTGTAGAGGCTAAAATTAACTCTCTTTCGCTGGTTTACCGCTAGTTAGATAAACGACAGAATCAAACAACTCCCTGATCACAAGTTCCCATTCCCGTTGGCCTAAGCACTGGAACTTGGAATAACGAAATATAGGTGGTCCCAATAAACAAGACATGATAGTACTTAGCTCAACATCACTTAGTTTAGCACGTGCGGATTCAAACTATTGCTCGAAACGAATGTCATCGCGGTACAATGCGAACTGCGCCACTGAACAATCTGTGCAGATAAACGTACCTGAATGGTCCGGTTGAGTATTACCGTCTTTGGTGTTCTACAACCTGAACATGAGAATCACGTTTGTCAGATGACTGACGAAATATGGCTGCGGGACTCATCTTTGAACTATACCCGTTCGTTAGAGGAAAGCGGGATGATTACAATTAGTGACTGGTGATCTAAAAGTTANNNNATATACGTTACTTTGGAAGAAATCATAAAACGGAAGAAGATACATTCGTTCTGGCGCATAACACGTAACAACTGGATTATAAGAAGTCTATGTTGTTTTTCCTCATATCAAATGATAGATTCCATTACTTCATCACAACTACACTCCAACAACTCAATGAAGCACATGGATAAACAACTTCTCGCGAAAATTAATTTTCCTTATTTTCACTTCAGATCAACCAGTGATGATGCCAATCTTCCCGCACGGAGTAAACCAGTTTGAAAGCACAGTCTATTTGATGAGGTGCGTGTGTGTGTGGCAAAGCGTGTGTGTGTGTGTGTGTGTACTCACGCATGCACGCGTGCGCTCGGATCGCTCACCAA